>SZWC01028974.1:0-12877 GCA_023375785.1 Penium margaritaceum
ATATAGATATAGATATAGATATAGATATAGATATAGATATAGATATAGATATAGATATAGATATAGATATAGATATAGATATATATAGATATAGATATAGATATCGATATAGATATAGATATAGATATTGATATTCATATAGAAAAAGATATAGATATCGATACAGATACAGATATAGACATACATGTAGATGTAGATATAGATATAGATATAGATATAGATATAGATATATATATAGATATAGATATAGATATAGATATAGATATAGATATAGATATAGATATAGATATAGATATTGATATAGATATAGATAAATATATAGATATAGATATAGATATAAATATAGATATTGATAAAGATATGCATATAGATGTAGAAATAGATATAGATATAGATATAGATATAGATATAGATCTAGATACAGATATAGATATAGATATAGATATATATAGTTATAGATATAGATATCGATATAGATATAGATATAGATATTGATATTGATATTGATATAGAAAAAGATATAGATATCGATACAGATACAGATATAGACATACATGTAGATGTAGATATAGATATAGATATAGATATAGATATAGATATAGATATAGATATAGATATAGATATAGATATAGATATAGATATAGATATAGATATAGATATATATAGATATAGATATAGATATCCATATAGATAAGGAAACAGATATAGATATATATAGATACATATACATATACATAAATATTTTTGGATTTGGATATAGATTTAGATATATATAGGTAAAGATATAGATAACTATATTGATATATATAAATTCAGATATATTTATAAATAGAGGCATAGATATGAAGATAAATATGGCTTGCATTATGTGCCTTTACAATATCTTATAGGATTATAGTAACGAAAAACCGTTTTTCAAACATCTCTGTCCCAAGTCACTGTTGTTTATCATATTGTAAGAGTTTAAATGTTCAGAAAACCTTTTCATCCTATGGTGATCTATTTTTGTCTAACTCATTCCCGTTCGGTCATACCATACGTGTTTCTTATAGTCATTTTCGAAACTTTCTGGGTGCAGTGTCATTGAACTTCTTACCTTTCCCGTTCGTTTCACTTCGTTATGGTATCGTTCGTTTCCACCATTTCACTAGTTCTCGTTGGACTGATTATTCGGTGATTTATAGGACGCGTTTGGTCGTACATGCGTTCACTGGATAGTGCTCGAGATCTGCGATGTGGACTTCTCGACCTCCGTTGTTTTTTTTACTGTCTAACGAGCACGAGCGTTCCGGTCGCTCGTCCATGGTTTGTCCAGAATTGTTTACAAATCACGGCCGATATCATAGTCAAGCACTGCCAAACTTACAGTTCAAGGACTCCTAATGGTTATCGAAAAACATAGAAACGGCACCTTTTGCGCATCGCTATTTCGTACTGAAGAGTACCTCCCACCGAATGTGGAGACAATTTTCAACCTGTTTAGCACGCCGAGTTTCCTGACGGCAGGGCCCCCTTTAAGATATTGTTGAAGGCAATATCTGTAAAGAGAAGTTTGACATTCAAACGTCTTTGTCTTGTGTGGTTTGATTGGACTAATTCTCATAAAACGTTTTCTTCTTGACGTTCNTTCGTTTGGGGCAGAACAAACCACTCGTGACTAGTACCACGTACGTATTCCTTGTAGCGGCAGGAAGGTCTCGACCGGCACAATAACCGGCTCTCTCGAATCGCGAGCGTTCCGGGAGGGCGACCGCGTTGATCACCGACCAAAGGCGGGCTCCGGTGTTGATGGATTACTCGATGCGGGTCTTCGGGTTGGGTCAGAGGGTAAACCCGGGCCCCCTAATCAATTTGATCTTGGTTTAATAGCACAACCATACACAGAATACATGGGCCGTGAAGGAAATTTCTTTTAGTCACTGCTAAAGTAATTACTTAGGGTGTACTTAAGCAATTCGTTTAAAAAATATTTCAAGGAATACACATCAAAAAATAATTGTATACAAAATGAAAGATTGGTAGGGTAAGTAGGTTAGCAATGTGTAGCAAACGGATGGGGAGCATGGTCGAGTGGGCCAAAACCGTTGTACTTAAGGATCTCCGGCCTTTTATTCATCCCATCCATTGCCTCACGGGGCAAAACATGTTCAAGCAACGTGGTACACCTGACGCTAAACAATGTAATGGAGGAAGAAGGTATGTTGTAGAAAGAAGGAAATTTCAAACATGGCTTTGGACATAAGGGAATACAGAATCTTGACTATATGCACAAAATTTTCATGTGCCATACACACATGAGATAACAATCTCCCATGTTATTTCCTTTCGTGGAATTCAAAGTGAGATCTTTTGACGGATTGACATGCATACGTCCATTCACATGCTTAAGCATTTTCCAAAACAATCTATAACAATTGCAATGCATGTGTCAAAAATTGGATGGGAAGCTTGGCCTACAGGAACAAAAGTGTGCTGATTGAGGGCCAATAAACCTCAGCCTATATCGTCCAACCGGCCATTGGCCAAGGACCCGTTTGAGCCATGTGGAGAGGTTGGCTTGCACTACACTCTTCCCACATTTGAGTAGACCCGCCTGAATGTCCATAGACGGACTTGAGTCATGTTACTCTGATACTAATGTAATGAGTTGGACAAGAATTGTGGCCCACTTGGCCAAAACCACTATGATTGAGGGTCTCTGACCCTCAACCCATCCCATCAAATAGTCGAGAGTTGAGGGACCCTTTTGTTCCATGCAGGGAGGCCGGCTCATGCTACAGGATATTGACTAGCACAAGGAATGGCAATGAGTCTTGTGCGATCTCGATGGAGAGCATTGAACTATTCTTTTCAAGTGTACAAGGATGTTTCATTATGAGTCAACTAGATATGTTGTTAAGTATGTAGATAAGAATTGAGCAAAGTTGTCAAACTTTCACAGCTCTCCTCCTGCCCCATAGAATAATGCAAAGAAGTTACACTCGTTTATACATGAATATGCAATATTGATAACTCAGGCAAAGTTGGTAAGGTAAACGGATTGGTGGCAAATTGAGTGTCCAATGTTTGTGTTATTCAGTGTCATTTTTGGATGGTTCACTTATTAAGTCATTTAGAACGTGGTTTTTTTTTTCATTTGTTACAAACAAGAAAATGTTTTATTGAATACGGAACTTCTTTTGTAAGGGACTTAACGCCATCAAATTTCTAAGAAAGTTGATCTCTTCTTGCTAAATGATACATGTTCTATAAGCATATCAACTTGATGAAAAAATGTTTCAGGATATCTTTAGTGGTCATACATGTAGTGTACTTTTTCCAAACGTTATACACCCATCTGTACTCTCGCTCGTGCACTCATCCAAGTTACTTTTGAATAATCACAAGGGCAGGAAAAGCAAGGGCCAGATTCCACTAATATATTCCTCCAATTGCCTTGGAAAACGATTTTATGAATACATGATGCAATGTACACATGTAAACATGATGACATTCAATAGATGTAGTGCATCCACAAAATCCACATTCTTTACTTGTTCCTCCTCCATGATTGACTCATTCCTCTAAGTGCAGGCTCTGATCCAAATGAGGCTCACTTGAAAAATAACCATTTTAGACAATCGCCCTTTGGATTTGGGCCACTCCCTTCATACCCTTCATGTGGCCTTTGTATTCAAACTCCATAGACTGAATACTAGTACCAATTGGGGACTTTGACAAGTTACTCCCTTTTCATGCAAACCCATGGTCATCTCGTCCCCATAGTTGCGATTATTGAAAGGTCGTCCCCATCATGGGGATTGTTTCCAGGTTGTGCCTCTTTTATGTTTTGAAGGGTTTGTCTCCATAATATCCATTCAAGGTATCAAGTTACCATTTTCTAGCTTAACCTGAGCATGTTTTTGACCACATTGGTCTCACTATATGTTGCCCAGATAAATGTAATACATGGGGGTTAGCTTCGGCCCACATTTTGAAAGATGGAGGTGACCTAGAGTTATGGCTTTTCAATTGGGATAACTTGGTGAAATCATCATTATGGGGGCTAGGTGAGGATGGGTCAGCAAGAATGGGGGCATTTTTTTGTTTAGCCATTAGAAACCCCTTTGTAAACTTTCCTTCTTCTGGTAATATGAAACCCATGCATAGATACATGGTCTAGATTACTCTTTTCCTACCTGATACTGTCTATAAATTAAAGATAAACACACAAACCGTCACAAAAAAGAACCTAACGCCACCACAAAACTTCACTTCAAAACCTTTGCTGGTCACACCTTGCACACAAACCTATTACCATTCCTCCAACCTTCCTCGACATAAATCTAATTGGAAATGTGCCTAAAACCACCAAAACACTTACTTTCAATCTCCTTCTCCCTCGACCATTAATGTGTCCACATGTTTTCTCCACCAGGTTCTAGAAGACACTAGAAATAGTGAAGGCCTAAAGAATGGATTCAGGAAGAAACCCTCCCTCCCCACGCTTGTTCCTTCGCTTGAGCTCCTTCTCCATGGCATTCGTAAGAAACCCCCATCCTCGCGTCCCCGCCTCCTTCCCCCCACATACTCATTTCCTTTCTATAAGGCGACATCCACACAAAGGACTACAATTAGCCAGCCCCATCCCTGTCCTAACACACATTGCCCAACACACAAAATCACATAAACCCATGTCATCCCCCTTCCTCACAAGCACCTCCCTACTCCTCCATACTAGCGAGACCAGTTCCAATGGAAAAAAAATGGATTTTACGATTTTACCTACCACAGCCCTCTACAAAAGTTCCATGCAACAACCATAAAAAATGCACAAACCATACGAAAAACTTCAGCCTACCTATGGAAACCAATTTAACAAAAACCATTTCATCCAACACAGAGCACCACTCACAAACTTAGGAAGCTGAAGAGACAATGCACTTACATGGATCCTCACCATATAACATAGAAAGAAGTTGTTATCTCGAGAATTCATAACGGTTTACGTAAAGAGTCTGGTCCACCCCTCAAGAACTCTTACTCTTGTGAACAGTTTTCAAACACGTGCTGACTCATTCTGGTTCCTTTATGGAACTTGTTTCACCATACAAGATTCCATCCTTCCATTAGAACAAGAAAATCGATAGAGAATAATCTCTTTTACCTCCGACACCCTTCAGACAAGAGGGACCACACTCATGTATGACTTGAGTAGAAGCAAACTATTAGTTGCAGATAACAACGACATCACAAGATAATCCTCCGAATACCTTGAAAGATGGTGACACTAGCATACATACATGCAACATCAGATTCATTTCTACAAAGATTTATCCCTGCAAAACTAGATTTTTTCACACCCCACAAGGCTAGCAAATACTGAATGTAGTGCGAACCACCTTCTGACCAAAATACGGCCTGATTAGGACATTGTTCATTCCTTCCTAGATTGGAAAAACGAGTGTAACAAAAATGATTGTAGTATTACATGCCACCATCCCTCTCTCGTTTCCGTCATACCTATCACAGGAGAACAATAAACAAACACAAACCGGTTTCTTTAAGCATCACATGCAATCACCCCTTGTACCACATTGTTGTCTCCAAATTCTCTATCATCTATTAAAAAACACACAACACCCTAGGACGTCAATGGAACTAAACAACCTCTCTTGACCAAATGCGAACAGACTTGCCACTATCCCAATAATAAGACAATGACACATACAGAAAAGGTGGGTTGAAACCCATTTGTAAGGTGAACATTATAATTAACAAAGAACCCCACAAAAGCCAAAAAGCAATGGAGAACCTTCGTAGCACAATACCATTGCCACATGGATCGAATGGGTCACTAACTTGTAGAAAACGTAAGGGATGGGTCGAAGGTCAGAGATCCTCAATCACTTTAGTCTTGGCCCAGTGGGTCAAGGTCCGGGTTTGTTTGGTACACTCGGTATCAGAGAACTAGGGTTCAAATCATTGTGTGGATTTCAATGGGGGGTCAATTCCTAGGTGGGAAGTGTATAGCGTCGAGCCGGTGCCACGTGGCTTCAATGGATGGATAGCCTATGGATAGTGGACCGGTCGGATTGCGGCTTTGGCCAGGTGGGTTAAGCCTCCCCTTTGTCTAATGCAATCTGTACCAATTGGTTGCAAAAACAGCTACTTGCACCCGGTTTACAATATCCATCAATTTAAAGCTCAGAAGGCTCACCTCCACAAATACAATTACCAAAAACATGTTCTCACAGTATGGTGGAAAAAGTGAACACGTCAAATACATGGAATAGACATCCCATCTTCTTAAAACCTAAAGGAGAGCATCCTTTCAAAGATGCCCTCAAAGAAGATGGGTTTTCCTCCATCCCTCTAAAATCTGAATTGTGTCAGATTTCCCGTGAAACCCTCTTCATAACCAAAAAGATTGTTTCCCCTCCTTCCGCAACTACTCAATGTATGATGGCTCCCCCATTTTTTTGCACTGAAAACTTAATAATTTGTTAACAATACAAGAATGTCTCCTGTAAATGAAAACCTTAAAGGTTGATTCGTGGCCAAGGCATGCTTTCTACAAAATACAACCACCAAATATGTAAAACAATACACCTGCCCTCCTCTCCTCTTGTTACATTTCCTTTTAATGGATAGGACCACAACCATCATTCACAGTCTTTGTCACCTGCCTTGTTTTCGTTCAAGGATAACAAAACATCCTGAAGCACCAATCTTCTTATTCAAATACATCAAATGTCCAAAATACGATCCCTGCATCATTATTTGCATACACTTCACGACATGTTTTAAGCCCCTTGAGATAACACATTATCAAATGACAATTTTATGTAACTTCGAATTCCCACATCTTCAATAAACAAAACAAAAGTCGCTTCCTTCAGTGCAATTTCAATTAAAAAAGTTCAAGACCCTCCTTTAATTGTGCTGCTTAAACACTATGTGGTGTCTGTCGAGATTGCCCATCATCAAACTCGTATTTGTAATGGCTATAGATCCGCTCAAAAGGTCCCTACAGGCGTACATAACTGAGGCCATAAGTGACCTATGGAGTTTACCCTTCCATGGAGCATGCACAGACAAAAAGACCATTTGATTTTCCACAACGTAATCCCTCAGCATTGTTCCATTAATCATTCAATATGTCACACTCTCATTCATATTGAAGCTAACAATGGCAAGACCTTCTTCTTCTGAGCACAGGTGCATGCCTCCTTTACTTAAGACATTACGCCATTTCCACAAAATCACGCCTCTTGGAGGAAATGACAACGTTTCCTTATCCATAATGAAACAAAACTCAAGCACCTCTTCCATCCAACCTCTGTCTAATCACTAGAAAAACAATATTCCAAGATAGGAGAGACCCCCCCCCCCTAACCCAAAGGCCTCCAAAACTGCATAATGATCATAAGCATCCAACTTAGGGGTTGCATACGTTCTCTTATGACGTCATTCCAATACATCCTCACATAATGCAATCACCACACAAACCCATCAAACAGGTTAGGAGGATCTCCCCTGGTCTCTATCAAGCTTACAAAACTACATCACAGGGTGTTTCTCTCATTTGCCACATTCCCTCTAT
The DNA here is from genome assembly GCA_023375785.1 of Penium margaritaceum. NCBI lineage: Eukaryota > Viridiplantae > Streptophyta > Zygnematophyceae > Desmidiales > Peniaceae > Penium > Penium margaritaceum. The sequence continues at coordinate 7,586 of SZWC01028974.1, forward strand.
TACCCTCGTATCCTACGCCACCTTGCATAGGATTTGCTGCTAGCATGTTTTGCAAGCTGCCAGGTTCTACTTTCTCTTGAAACTCTGGTTTACACTTCCATCTCCGTCCCCTCTGAAATGTAAAACCTCTAAAGAGTACACCAGCCTCCACATCATTCACCTAAGCAACCTGAAAGAAACCACTGAAAGATGAATCAAGCCTCTCCCTCCACCCATACCAATAGCTTAAGTAGGCTATGAATTTCAACCCAGACATAATCGTTGCTCTTTATGTATGGTGATGTTGACTTCGTTGCAACCCGAGTGTAGGAAGGGGTAGGTGTTTATGTGAAAACCCCATGACTATGACTCGGAGTGTGTGAAAGACATCATTATCAATCCTCCTCATGGTCATGATATCACAATCATGTTCTTGCTGCTTTCCACATCCAATGTGGGTGATAAAATCTAGTTTTTAGATGTTAGACACCAGTGTGATAAGATCGAAAGGAAGAATGTATTTATTGAAAATTGTATTTATTGAAGTTAAACAAAACTGGCCACAAATTGAGAAGGTGGAAAATTTTCAATGCCCATCAGTTGTGGGCAACGAGAGAGTTCAGAATCCGTAAGAAGTCATTTGACATTTTTATTTGTATTTTTTCGTACATTAGAAGCTATTGGGTCTAGGAGTTCGCATCTGAATCCAAGATGGCTGTGAAGAGAGAGCCCCTTGGGTACCAACACGTTCATGAAATACTTTGTATGTACCAGATAATGCACTAAGGTGCAAGTATGGTTTCAATACCATGCCCAAGGAACCTGCTTGCATTATAAAAAAGCGCAAAATGAGTTTAACTTCTTGAAATGATTTTATAAAATGAGTCATTTCATTTTATGGGGGAAGAACTATATGTGCCCCCAATTAAATCCCGCAGAAAAGATTCTATTGTACATCTCGCTAATTTTGGGAGGATTCTAGGCAATCCGAAGCAGTAATTAGTGTTTTAATCATAAATAGATATCTCATCAAAGGTTTTACGTCATAAGCGTAAAAGCACTTAGTGTCAGGTTTTTAGCTAGTCTTGTCTTGATAACCAGAACCATCCTCTCCATTTTCTGCTAGAGTCAGGTCGCCTTTATTGTCCGGTCGCTGTGAACTTGCCGGCTGGACTCGCCACAGCCAGGTTGATGGTGAAGTATGTGGCCTGATCCCCGACTTCGTAGTCAGGGTTTAGAGCTCGAGTACCTGACTTCCACGCCAAGAACGCTGTCTGGTTTCCAAAGTCAAATACCGAGTTCGAACCCCGTTCCTTTGGGTTCAAGGTACCGTTTTCCCGCCAGTTTGCCGGATGACTACCAAAGTAGTTACACCGTTCCTTTACAGCGGGATTCGACCCGGAGACCCGTTGGAAGACAACCGTTGCGGCATGAGCCGGGTCGCGATGCCGCGTCGCAACGGGCGAGGCGCGATGGACAAGGAAAGTCACGTGGGATAAGCTTGCATGCACGTCACAAACATTTGCACAACACACGAGTTAGTAATCGTCAACTGCCATGGACCCCCCACGTTCTCGGGCTGCTGCTCGTCAGGCCCCCATCTGCAGAGCCATAGAGTTACGTGCACAGCTGATTGCTCTTCTAAGAGAACTACTCATGGACATCATGGCACGCCTACTCAGGCGACTACGCAGAAGACCCATGATGAATGGCTCATTCTCCGGTGCAGCATGGATCTCCGAGGTGGAGAGAGGGCATCCGCTGCGGCTGCACAACATCAGCCGCATGTCGCATCCAACATGGCAATGCATTACAGACTTCCTCCGTCGCAACTCAACCCTGTGTGACACACGTCTTACCATCGAGGAGAAGTTATTCATTTTCCTCCAGTGTGTCTGCTTCGGCATGAGCGTGCGTCAACTTATGGAGCGTTTCCAGCGCGCGGCGCCAACAATATGGAGGGCGATCCACGATGTTGTTCATGCATTAGTCCAACTTGCTCCATGCATCATCCAAATGCCTCGGTCGGATGCTCAGCCACCATTGCATTGGAGTGGCAGGCGTGACTATCTTCCATGGTTTGAGAACTGCGTTGGCGCGGTCGATGGCACCCACGTGCCTGTTATCGTGCGCCAATCACGTCGCACAGCGTACATAAACAGGCACTCACAGGTCACTCAAAATGTTCTTGCAGCATGCGACCACAATTTGTGCTTTGTTTACGTGAGTGTCGGTTGGGAAGGCAGCGCACATGATGCACGCATGTTTGCAGGCGCTGTTCGTGATGGATTTGTGTTGCCGCCGAACAAGTTCATGCTCGCGGATGCTGCATTTCCAGACACACATGGTTTGATGACACCGTACCGCGGCATCCGCTACCACCTCCAAGAATTTGGGCCAGGCCAACAACGACCGCAGAACATGGAGGAGCTGTTTAACAGACGTCACGCATCCGTACGATCTTGCATCGAACGGGCATTTGGTGTTTTGAAGTCAAGGTTCCACATATTGCGTGGACTGCCACAGTATAGGGATGAATTTCAGGGTTCACTCATTCTCTCCTGCTTCGTGTTCCACAACATTCTCATGTTTGTGGAAAATGAAATTCTCTCATTAGACAGTTTAGTGGGGGCTACCGAGGGAGAGAACACACATGGACATGGCATGGGTAGAACTCGAGGTTTGCGCGCAACAATCGCACAGGGAATGTGGGAGGAATGTGTGGCACAAGATGTCACTGATGTGACGGATACGTCATCCTCAATTTCGTCCACGTTGTAGATCACATGTTCAAAAGTGAAACCGGTCCTCATCGTCTACGTTCTCTTTGTTTTCCAACAGATTCTCTGCGTCATGAACGGCAACATTAATGTCCACTAAACCACCTGCAGCAACCTCCTCGGGGGATGGCATACGGCTTCCCACATCTTCTTCCGCATGCCCCACCTCTTGCATGTTGTCATGGCCACTACCAATTGCAGTAGACAGGAGAGGGTCATGACCTAAAACATGGGTTGCAACCCGCTGACGCAGTAAACCAGAGGAATAAACACATAACTCACGCAAGTTGTCGTCAGTTTGGCGGTCTGGCAGATCCAGCTTGTTGTCTGCATGCACGCCGGGGTCCTTGTCAGCCGTTTGGACCGCCATGCCCCACGGGGTCTTCGGACCATCGTCTTTGATAACGCACTCGAGGCGTGCAGGGCCTTTGAGAACCTTCTCAACACGTTCGATCTGCTTCTCCACGGTGGCCTTGCGCTTCATGCGCCGGTCCTGGTCTTCGTCAGATGACGTGGTCGGTGGTGGCGGAGGTGGGGGAGTAGGGGCTGCTGGTGTCGTGGAAACGACGTTGTCACCAGCTGCTTTATCGGGACAAAACAGCTTGGTGGCGACGTCGTACCACGGGATCTGCATGCCTTGGAGTCGGGCCTGCTTGGGGTTGACGCGCTTAATCTCGGCCCACTTGTTAGGGTGCACATCAATGGACCACGTGGCCCGATTCAGCTGCACACCGCTCCGCCCAATAAGGTCTCGTGCGTAGCGCCAAAGCTTGCCGATGTTCGTCAGGCGGCTTTTCACCAGCACAGCAGTCAGCGGTTCTGCCAGGGCCCATTTCATCGTGAGCTTCTTGGCAATTTCCTCATGCATGCGCACCATCCAGCCGCGTGTCTGTCGATTGACATCCGCAAAGTCAAGACAGAGCTCCACGAGCACGCAATCCTTGTCTACTGTCCACCATCCCTTCCCAAGGCCACCGGCCATGGTGGAATCTGACGATGCCGGCCATGCAACGGGCTTGGCGATGACAACAGGCGGAGCATCGTCTGTGTCCTCGTCGATGATGACGGGAGCAGGCTTGGCGATGACAGCAGGCGGGGCTTCTTCCATGTCCTTCATCTGGTCAGCCAGGTTAAGACAGCCATCAGTGAGTGGTGCGGGTGGAAACGGCACATGTGCACCGCGCCTGGCCGCTGCCATACGCCCGCTCACACATGGCCTTCCGTTGAAGGCTGTGTCGATATCGCGAGGGTCCTCCAACACGTCGTCCCCATGGATCAAGCAACGCGCCATGCGGCCTGTGTAGGCGACGTCGCGCATGGCCGTGCGCATGCCACGGCGGACCTCTCCAAAGGTGCGGTTGTCCACGGGGGGTGCCTCGGAGGGGGAGGACGACAGTGAGGGAACGAAGTGCGAGGCAGGGCCGTTGATGGAGGCTGACTGAGAGTAAAGTGTCTCGGAGTCGTTGGAGAGGTCCATGGCGGGTACGTGGCTGTTCAGGTGTAGGCACAGCCAGTACATGTACCCGCATGCAGGACCCCGACGCTGCATGGCGACTCGGTAAGCTCTCGAGTCGCAACCGGCGCGCGACTCTTGAACCATTCGAACTTTCGAATTCAAACCGACGTTTTTTTACGGAAGACAGCGGACGTATCCGGCCCTACGATACAACAAAACGGAACGCAAATTTCCTATTCAACGGTAGTGACTACTTTGAAAAGTATCCAAGGGCGGCTCGTCGAAAGTAGCGGAAATAGTGACTTCCAGTAGCCAGAATCGTACGGAGACCGTACATGGCTACCGTAGTGACCACCGCTACGAAGCACTTTCTCTGATGTGGCTGCCGAACCTCTTGCCGAGGCACACGTCAGCGTTGACTGGTGCCCCGTCATCATTCCGAGCCACTTCCCGCTCGAATTCCTGACTACTGACTCCTGACTACGAAGTCGGGAAACAGGGTGATGGTCTGTCGATCGGACGAAGAGCTCCGCACGAGAGCCGCCCGGCTCCCTGCTGCACGAGAGCGGCTCCCTGCCGCACGAGAGCCGCTCCCTGCCGCACGAGAGCTACCAGCAGCATTGGTCCACGCGAGAACAGCAACAGCAAGAGCAGAAGCACCCGACCAAGCCACGATTTTTGTGCCATGGCGCCCGCCACAACCAATTCCTACCAAGCAGCTCAGTCTCAGAGCCGTCTAACTGTCGTTCCTTCTCACACAACAACTGCAGCCGAGTCAACAGCTGGGAAACCAAGAGTCTGGAGCCTCCTCTCTTTCGTCCTCCTTATCACCTCAAGCGCCCAAGCAACAGCCACAACCGATCACCTGTCCCAACGTTCCAACAACAGTAGATCTGGGCTATCCTGGTACGGATCTGGTCAGATCTGGCCAGATCTGAAACCCGACCAGCAGCGGGCCCAGAATCGGGCAGTTTCTTCTATCGGACCAAACAGCGGCCTCACAAGGTGGCCCACCAACAGTTTGTCATGGAATTCATGCACCTCAGTCAGTGACACAAGGACGTGGTCAGCCAATGG
>SZWC01028975.1:9747-20009 GCA_023375785.1 Penium margaritaceum
AGTTGTGCCAGAGTTGTGCCAGAGTTGTGCTAGAGTTGTGCCAGAGTTGTGCCAGAGTTGTGCCAGAGTTGTGCCAGAGTTGTACCAGAGTTGTGCCAGAGTTGTGCCAGGGTTGTGCCAGAGTTTTAGTAGATTGGTGCCAGATTTGTGCCAGAGTTGTGCCATAGTTCTGCCAGAGTTGTGCCAACGTTGTGCCAGAGTTTTGTCAGAGTTGTGCCAGAGTTTTGCCAGAGTTGTGCCAGGGTTGTGCCAGAGTTGTGCCGCAGTTATGCCAGAGTTATGCCAGACGTTTTGCCATAGTTGTGACATAGCTGTGCCGGAGTTGTGCCTGAGTTAAGGCAGAGTTGTGCCAGAGTTGTGTCACAGTTGTGCCAGAGTTCTACTAGAGTTGTTCCAAATTTGTGCTAGAGTTGTGCCAGAGTTGTGCCAGTGTTGTGCCAGCGTTGTGCCAGAGTTGTGCCAGATTGGAGCCAGAGTTTTGCCAGAGTTGTGCCAGAGTTGTGCGAGAGTTGTGCCAGAGTTGTGCCAGAGTTGTGCTAGAGTTGTGCCAGAGTTGTGCCAGAGTGGAGCCAGAGTTTTGCCAGAGTTGTGCCTGAGTTGTGCCTGAGTTAAGCCAGAGTTTTGCCAGAGTTGTGCCTGAGTTGTGCCTGAGTTAAGCCAGAGTTTTGCCAGAGTTGTGCCTGAGTTGTGCCTGAGTTAAGCCAGAGTTTTGCCAGAGTTGTGCCTGAGTTGTGCCTGAGTTAAGCCAGAGTTTTGCCAGAGTTGTGCCTGAGTTGTGCCTGAGTTAAGCCAGAGTTTTGCCAGAGTTGTGCCTGAGTTGTGCCTGAGTTAAGCCAGAGTTTTGCCAGAGTTGTGCCTGAGTTGTGCCTGAGTTAAGCCAGAGTTTTGCCAGAGTTGTGCCTGAGTTGTGCCTGAGTTAAGCCAGAGTTTTGCCAGAGTTGTGCCTGAGTTGTGCCTGAGTTAAGCCAGAGTTTTGCCAGAGTTGTGCCTGAGTTGTGCCTGAGTTAAGCCAGAGTTTTGCCAGAGTTGTGCCTGAGTTGTGCCTGAGTTAAGCCAGAGTTTTGCCAGAGTTGTGCCTGAGTTGTGCCTGAGTTAAGCCAGAGTTTTGCCAGAGTTGTGCCTGAGTTGTGCCTGAGTTAAGCCAGAGTTTTGCCAGAGTTGTGCCTGAGTTGTGCCTGAGTTAAGCCAGAGTTTTGCCAGAGTTGTGCCTGAGTTGTGCCTGAGTTAAGCCAGAGTTTTGCCAGAGTTGTGCCTGAGTTGTGCCTGAGTTAAGCCAGAGTTTTGCCAGAGTTGTGCCTGAGTTGTGCCTGAGTTAAGCCAGAGTTTTGCCAGAGTTGTGCCTGAGTTGTGCCTGAGTTAAGCCAGAGTTTTGCCAGAGTTGTGCCTGAGTTGTGCCTGAGTTAAGCCAGAGTTTTGCCAGAGTTGTGCCTGAGTTGTGCCTGAGTTAAGCCAGAGTTTTGCCAGAGTTGTGCCTGAGTTGTGCCTGAGTTAAGCCAGAGTTTTGCCAGAGTTGTGCCTGAGTTGTGCCTGAGTTAAGCCAGAGTTTTGCCAGAGTTGTGCCTGAGTTGTGCCTGAGTTAAGCCAGAGTTTTGCCAGAGTTGTGCCTGAGTTGTGCCTGAGTTAAGCCAGAGTTTTGCCAGAGTTGTGCCTGAGTTGTGCCTGAGTTAAGCCAGAGTTTTGCCAGAGTTGTGCCTGAGTTGTGCCTGAGTTAAGCCAGAGTTTTGCCAGAGTTGTGCCTGAGTTGTGCCTGAGTTAAGCCAGAGTTTTGCCAGAGTTGTGCCTGAGTTGTGCCTGAGTTAAGCCAGAGTTTTGCCAGAGTTGTGCCTGAGTTGTGCCTGAGTTAAGCCAGAGTTTTGCCAGAGTTGTGCCTGAGTTGTGCCTGAGTTAAGCCAGAGTTTTGCCAGAGTTGTGCCTGAGTTGTGCCTGAGTTAAGCCAGAGTTTTGCCAGAGTTGTGCCTGAGTTGTGCCTGAGTTAAGCCAGAGTTTTGCCAGAGTTGTGCCTGAGTTGTGCCTGAGTTAAGCCAGAGTTTTGCCAGAGTTGTGCCTGAGTTGTGCCTGAGTTAAGCCAGAGTTTTGCCAGAGTTGTGCCTGAGTTGTGCCTGAGTTAAGCCAGAGTTTTGCCAGAGTTGTGCCTGAGTTGTGCCTGAGTTAAGCCAGAGTTTTGCCAGAGTTGTGCCTGAGTTGTGCCTGAGTTAAGCCAGAGTTTTGCCAGAGTTGTGCCTGAGTTGTGCCTGAGTTAAGCCAGAGTTTTGCCAGAGTTGTGCCTGAGTTGTGCCTGAGTTAAGCCAGAGTTTTGCCAGAGTTGTGCCTGAGTTGTGCCTGAGTTAAGCCAGAGTTTTGCCAGAGTTGTGCCAGAGTTGTGCCAGATTGAGCCGAAGATGTGCCAGAGTTGTGCCAGAGTTGTGCCAGAGGTGTGCCAGAGCTGTGCCAGAGTTGTGCCAGAGTTTTGCAGAGTTGTGCCACAGTTGTGCAAGAGTTGTGCCAAAGTTATGCCAGAGTTTTTCCAGACTTTGTGCCATACTTGTGACGTAGTTGTGCCTGAGTTGTGCCTGAGTTGTGCCTGAGTTGTGCCTGAGTTGTGCCAGAGTTGTGCCAGAGTTGTGCAAGAGTTGTGCCACAGTTGTGCCTGACAGCAGCAGCCAGTAGCAGCAGCAGCAGCAGCTTGCCACGGCAGCGAGCAGTGGCAGCAGCGGCCAGCAGCAGCAGCACACAGCAGCAGTTGGCAGCAGCAGCAGCTCGCAGCAGTAGCAGCCCGCAGCAGTAGCAGCCGGCAGCAGCAGCAGCGGCAGCGAGCAGCAGCCGATAGCAGCAGCAGCTCGCAGCAGCTCGTAGCAGCAGCAGCCGGCGGCAACAGCAGCAGCAGCAGCTGCAGCTGCCCGCAGCCCGCTGCTTGCTGCGAGCAGCGAGCTGCTGGCAGCGAGCTCGCTGCCCGTAGCGAGCAGCAAGCATCGAGCTCACTGTTCGTAGCTTGTCGCTCGCAGCGAGCAGCGAGATCGCACTGACAAGCAAGAGAAACAAAAAAAAACAAAGGGACCTACCCCTGTAGCCGCAGGAGCAGCAGCAACAGCCGTAGCAGTAGTCGCAACAGCCGCAGCAGCAGCCGAAGCTGTAGCAGTAGCCGCAGCCGCAGCCGCAGCAGAAGCCGCAACAGCCGCAGCAGCAGCCGAAGCTGCAGCAGCAGCCGCAGTCGCAGCCACAGCCACAGTAGCAGCAGCCACAGCAGCAGCAGCAGCCGTAGCCACAGCCATAGCAGCAGCAGCAGCAGTCACAGCAGCTGTAGCAGCCGCAGCAGCCGCAACCGCAGCCATAGCAGCAACAACAGTGACAGCAGCAGAAGCAGCAGCAGCAACAGCAGCAGCGGCAGCAGTAGTAGCAGCAGCAATAGCAGCAGCAGTTGCAGTTGCAGCAGCACCAACAACCGTGGCTGCAGCCCCACAATAGCGGCTGCATCAACCCCTACTGATGTCAGCGGCCATCTACTGACGTCACTGCTGACGTCATCAACAAAAGAGAAAAAAACAAATGGGAGAAAACAATAGCACTACACGCACGCAATAGCCTCTGTTGATGTCAGCCATCCTCAGCTGATGTCACTGCTGACATCAGCAGTACACAAACAAAAAAAGGGGAAGAGGGGCACCTTTAATCACCATGACCAACAGCCCCTCTGAAGCGGGGTCCTCCTGTATTGGGGGGAGGACCCCTAGCCCCCCTTTTATGCAGCAGCTGCAGCAGCAGCAGCAGCAGCAGCAACAGCAGCAGCAGCCCTCTGGCATCGTCGGCGGCCACCCAGACCCCTTGGCTGCTCTTCAGCAATAGCTTGCCGCCTTGACGCAGCAGCTTGCAGCGTTGCAGCCATTGGCCTCCCAGTCTGCCACCAGCCTACTGCCACCGTTCGTCCCTCCCGAGCACGCCAGCCCTGCTGTGTCCGCTGCTACACACTACCTGTCGCAGTAGCAGACTCAGCGTCAGCGGCAGACAGTGACCTCCGTCCTTGGCCCCACTCTAGGTGCCGGCCGCAGGCAGAAGGACTTTGAGACGCCGCCCCCGCCACTTCAGGCCGGCGAGCAGTTCCGCAGCTGGGAGCTCAGCTTCCGGATCTGGACGCAGGGTGAGGGCCTGCGGGCGTACTACACCCTTCCGTATGACCCCACCCAGGCCGACCAGTTGTATGACGCTGGTCGCGCCGTACGTGCCCTAGAGCCAGTCGTCCCTCCGGCTTCCTGCCTGGCCCTGGAGCCGTTCCTTGGCGACTTCACCACTGGCGCCACCCCGGACCCTGCAGCCGCGTGGCACATCCTCACTCGGCCCCATCGCCTGTCCAGCGACGCCGAGACCAGCCGCCTGCTACGGGAGCTTAACTCCCTGCACATGGGGGAGACCGAGACGGTCACCGCCTACTGGCAGCGGGCGGAGGACATCCTTCGTCGCCTCGGCACCTCTGCCTCACCCCCGCTGGCCGCGCTCCTTACCATCAACCGCGGTGCCACCGCCACGTACGCGGACGTCTTCGTTCACTACCCCCAGGACGTCCTCTCCACCATGGCGGCCCAGGGCACCCTCATGCCTTGGGCATATGAGCTCTTCCTCCGGATTGAGGAAGCTCGTCTGGAGTCCCATCTCGAGCGCACAGAGGCCCTTGCCTCCCCTTCTGTCGCCGCCGTGGCCGTCGCCTCCCCCGCCGCAGCTACCTCCGCCAGCTCTTCGTCGCCGAGGAAGAAGAAGTGTCGGAACAAGAAGGGCAAGGGTCAGCAGCAGCAGCAGCAGCAGCCGTCGACCGGGTCGAGCAGTGGTGGCTCGGTCTGCCACAACTGTGGCCAGCCTGGGCACAGGTGGTATACGTGCCCTCTACCGACGGACGAGGCGCACGTCATTGCCACCATGCGTCGCCAGCGGGAGCGCCGTCTTGCCTCTGCCGCCGTAGCTGTCGCCGGCTCTGACGCCTCGGCCTCATCCAGCAGCTCTACCACTCCGGTCACCTCGCCGGTCCAGCCCACACCGGCGCCGCAGCCGCACCATCCGCAACCGTCGCCGCCTCCGCTTCCTTCGTCGGCTCAGTCCTCCTCCTTCCCAGACTCCGGCGCCGTCACTCCGCACTCCGTCTACACTCCCGAGCCGTCCTCCCATGAGTGTCAGTTGGAGCAGTTCATCGCGCTCTAGCTTGGCCTGTCTCGCCCTCCTCCTCAGGGAAGTGCGAGTTGTGTCACCTCCTGCCCTCCTGCCCTCTTGCCCAGCCCTGCATGACTGAGACTACGCTGCGGTCGTGTCCCGTTTCCTCGTCTGTCTCGTCGTCTCCCGTGGTCTCCTCCACCCCCCTCCTTGACGACATTGTGTGGCTTGACGATTGGCAGTCTCCTTTCGCGCCTCCTTCCACCGCGTTCGTGTCCCTTGCTTGCTGCCATGTGACCGTTAGCGATTTGGCGATCCCTGTCCAGGACCCTGCTGAGACCTGGATCATCGACTCCGGGGCCACGCATCACATGACGGCCTCTCGTGAGGCCTTCAGTATGCTTGGTCCTATAGGCGATGTCTCCGGTGTCCTGACGGGCTCCGGACAAGTGTTGCCTGTCCGTGGCGTTGGCGTCGTTCGCTTCCGTGGTCCTGCCGGTGACATCTTTCTGACTGATGTCCTGTTCTTCCCTGGTCTCGAGCTCAGCCTCCTGTCCGTGACTGCCCTTGACCGCATGAGCATGGACGTTGTACACTCGCGTGGTATTGGCACTGTGTCGTTGCGTCCGTCGGGTCTTGTCGTACTGCACGCCACCACCCGTGGCAACCTGTGGCATGTTCCTCGCCTCTCCTCTTCTCCTCCAGTCTCCTCCCCGTCGGCCGCCACAAGCCATGTGTTTGTCACCAGTACGCTTTCTCCTTAACACACCCGCCTCTTGCACCGCCACCTTTGCCACGTCCACTCTGTCGCCGTAGACAGCATGCTCCGCACCCAGCCAGCCAAGGGCCTTGACCCAGAGACGTTCCCTCCCCCGTGTCCCACTGAGTGCATTGACTATGCTCAGGGGAAGATGCACCGGTCCACGTACCCCTTGTCTTCCTCCCGTGCGTCCGGCCCTCTCGACCTTGTCCATTCGGACGTCATGGGCCCTCTACCCACCTAGTCCTTCAGTGAGCATGGCCGCTATGTCCTCACCCTCACGGACAACTATTCTCGCTACCGCTGGGTCTTTTGCCTTCGGCAGAAGAGCGATGTCGCCCGAGCCATCCAGGACTGGCTTGTCGTCGCGGAGCGCGAGTGTGGCCGCTCTTTTCGCCGCTTTCGCTCCGATCGCGGTGGAGAGTACATGGGTGAGACCACGACCTTTCTCGCCTCTCGCGGGATCCACCATGAGACATCTGCGCCCTACACACCCGCCAAGAATGGCGTCTCTGAGCGGTGTAACCGTACCATGGCCGACGCCGTCCGCACCATGCGGGTCGAGTCCGGTCTTTCTGATGGCTTCAATTTTGAAGCCATGGCCTACATGACCTGGGTCTAGAACCGGATTCCTGACGGTCCCCTTCCCCGCCAGTCCACGCCGTACCAGCACTGGTACGGTCAGCGCGCTGACCTCCGCCCGGCTCGCGTCTGGGGCTGCGTGGCCATTGTGTGGCTGCCCGCCCCACAGCAGGGCGGCAAGCTCGCCCCCCGCGGACGCCCCTGCACCTTTCTCAGTGTGTCTCGTCAGTCCAAGGCCTGGCGCTTCTGGGACCCATCCCGGAACTGGATCGTCGAGTCCCGCGATGCCCTCTTCTTCGAGGACCTGTTTCCCCGTGACCTCATCCGCTCCGGCTCGTCCGTGTCCTTCCCATCATGTGGAGGAGTGGTGAGTCCGTCCTCCGTCCTGTCGCTTCCGGGTGACACATCACTCCGTCCCTCTGAGCCGATAGCCCCTGTCGCCTCCTCTGGCCCCCCCGGGCCAGCAGTCCCAATCGTATTCGCTGGCCCCTCCGGGCCAGCAGTCCCAGCCGCGTCAGCTAGCCCCCCTGAGCCAGCTGCCCCCGTCGCGTCCGCTGGCCCCTCCGGACCAGCTGCCCCAGTCGCGTCCGCTGGCCCCTCCGGGCCAGTAGCTCCTGTCGTGTCCGCTGGCCCCTCTGGGCCGGCAGCCCCATTCGCTTCCGATGGCCCCTCCGGGCCGGCAGCCCCAGTCGCGTCCGCTGGCCCCTCCGGGCCAGTAGCTCCTGTCGTGTCCGCTGGCCCCTCTGGGCCGGCAGCCCCATTCGCTTCCGATGGCCCCTCCGGGCCGGCAGCCCCAGTCGCGTCCGCTGGCCCCTCCGGGCCAGCAGCTCCTGTCGTGTCCGCTGGCCCCTCCGGGCCGGTAGCCCCATTCGCTTCCGATGGCCCCTCCGGGCCGGCAGCCCCAGTCGCGTCCGCTGGCCCCTCCGGGCCAGCAGCTCCGGTCACGTCCGCTGGCCCCTCCGGGCCAGCAGTGCCTGTCGCGTCTGCTAGCCCCTCCGGGCCGACAGCCCCAGTCGCATCCGCTGGCCCCTCCAAGCTAGTAGCCCCGTCTGCCTCCGTTGGCCCGTCGGACACAGTGCCATCTCCTGCCCTACCGCGCTACACACGTGGCCCAGGAGGCAGCCTCCGACCTCGGCCAACAGTGAGCGCGCAGACTGTCGCACCGCGTCCTGTGGCGCCTCGACCCCCCGTGGCTCCACGTGTCTCCTCCACTCCCACGGTCGTGAGTGGGGACCCTGGCACGAAGGCTCTCGGCCTTACTACTTTGGCCATCATCGCAGACATTCACCCGGGCTCTGCACTGGGCTACGCCATGCTTCATTACGAGAATCGGCATGCTGTCGTGGCTGCACTCGCCCGCATCCCACCTGGAGCTCGTGATGTACACGCCCTCTCAGTCCGGTCCACAGAACGCCCGGAGGACCCGGCCACCCTACGCAAGGCTCGAGCCTCTCCTGAGGCAGCACATTGGGATGCTGCCTGCGCCGACGAGCTCGCTACTATCCGGCAGCACCACGTGTATAACCTCGTCGACCTCCCTCCAGGTCAGAAGGCCATTGGTGCCAAGTGGGTCTTTCGGCGCAAGTGGAAGCTTGACGGGTCCTTGGACAAGTACAAGGCCCGCCTCACAGTCGGTCGGTTCTCCACTAGCCGGGCGCTCTTCAGCCTGGTTGCCCAGCATGGGTGGGAGCTGCATGAGATGGACGTGAGCAACACGTTCCTCCATGGCTCACTGGAGGGTGAGGAGCTCTACATGGTGCAGCCCCCAGGCTTCGACGACGGCACTGGGAGATTTTGGCGGTTGCGGAAGGCCCTCTATGGCCTGAAGAAGTTGCCTCGGTGCTAGAACCAGGAGATCAGCAGCACGCTTCTCCATGGCGGCCTCCAGCGCAGCACCGCTGACCCTGCACTATTTGTCAGCCCGCGAGGTCAGACCTTCGTCGTAGTTCTGGTCTACGTTGGCGATCTCCTCATTGCGTTCGCCAGACACATCCGCCATCCAGCGTGTCAAGGACCTACTGCATGCCGCCTACCAGATGAAGGATCTCGGGTCTGTCCGAGTCTTCCTGGGCATGGAGCTCGAGCATGATCACTCTCAGGGCATCCTGCACTTCCACCAGGCTGCCTATGTGCAGACCCTGTCCACTCGCTTTGCCGAGGACCTGCCCCTCGTGCCGAGCGCATCTTCACCCATGTCATCTGATGGACAGGTGAAGCTGAAGAGTCCTGACCCAGCTGTTGTGCGGGAGCCAGTTGATGTGACCACGTATCTGCGGGTCATCGGGTCACTGATGTTCCTGGCACCGACGACGCGTCCAGACATCACGTTCGCCGTCAACCTCTTGGCCCAGTTCTCTCAAGAGCCGCGTCACCTCCACTTCAAGGCCGCGATCCGAGTACTGCGCTATGTCATCTCGACTCCTCGGCGAGGTCTCATGTTCCGCCGCAGCCGTCCGTCGTCGCAATGGGCTACACCGACAGTGACTGGGCCGGCAGTCCAGACGGTAAGAGTTGCGCGGGCTAGATCTTTCTGATCGGCAGCACAGTTGTGTCGTGGCGTAGTGGCGAGCAGGGGTGCATTGCACACAGCACTATTGAGGCTGAGTACGTGGCCCTTGGCTCAGGCGCATGTGAGAGTGTGTGGTTGCGTTGTCTGTTGTCCGAGTTGCGTCAGTCTGTCGCATCCATCACGTTGCATTGTGATAATGAGAGTACCATGGCCATCACCGACAATGACAGCGTGCATCACACACGCACAAAGCACATCAATATTGAGTATCACTATGTGCGTTCGTTGTTGCATGACGGCAGCATCAGCATCGTGTGGGTTGAGACAGCACGGCAGCTGGCTGACTTCCTGACCAAGGCACTGAAGCGGGACTCGTTCAAGAAGGTTGTGAGTTCCGTCGACGTGCGTCCGTGAGTTGCCCTCTTTGTCTCTGCCTGCGTCTATGCGTGCCCTGGGGGAGTCTGGATGTTGATTGTGTCTCTGCCCGTCCATGTGCACTATGCCTGTGAGTCACGGGGAGTGTTGGTTTTTGCGCATCTCTCATTGTGCTCTGTTGTGTCCTCCCGGCTTGTGTACATCGGCGTACAGATGACTGACGGTGAAACTCAACGCTACTAGAGCGTCGTCCGGAGGAGCCGACGCACGCTGAGGCCTACTCGCAGCTCACTGAAGCCTTCTCCCTCCGACGACGTGCTCAGCTCCATCGGCACGCGTCCTCGGCGGTCGGACCGCCGGCGGTCACTGCCACCGCAGTTACTTTCTGCATGCGTGCAGCGCGTCCCATCACGTCTGCAGTGTCATGCTCTGCCTAGGATTCATGTCTCATGTTGCATGGCTCTGTTTTGGCATCATGGACCATCGTAGGCACTGCCTGGGTTCGGGCAGCCATAACTCTCTGCTACTATTTTTCTAGCTGTTTCTGACCGCACGACTGCGTTCGCAGCGTCGGTATTTTGGTATGGTCCGGTTTTTGGGCAAAACTGACGACGTCCGGGTTTGGGGTTGTTGGCTGTCTGGCAGGGCTCACCGAGAAAACCCTGCCTGCCAGAAAATAGGTCTATTTCCTAATTGGCTGGTTAGCTGAGTAACAAGCTCTACAAAGCTGGGGGGGAGCTAGAACTTGGAGGGGTCTCCCATTGCTGTTCATTCTTGATTGCTAATCAGTTACTTTCAGTTTCCAGCTGCTTTCTGGCGCTAACACTGGCGCGCGCACTTCTGAGTAACAAACCCAGAGCTTCCAGACTTAGTCTCTACAGCAGCAGACTGAGGGGGCAGCTGACTTAAGCAACTAGCGTGGAAGCC
>SZWC01028976.1:0-13736 GCA_023375785.1 Penium margaritaceum
GTGTTCCTCGCACATGTAACAATAATTATGCTTTTGTTTCCACCATAAGTCGAATGGCACTTGAGAAATTATTAGAGGCATCTTAAATAATCACTTTCTCTTTCAATGACCATCCCTCGAAAAAACATCTTCATACAACGTTCATGTTCTTATTCATCTTTCACTCAAAGTAATCCACATACTTAAAGATACATCGCATTCTTCACTATTAAGGTGCCTTTTAAATGGTTTTCAAATTCATCTAGCAATATCTTACAAATTGTGAAAAGATAAACCAACATAAACGAGCCAAAAAAAAGTAGCGAATAACATGAAGGCTGAAAATTGAATTGGTGGTGTTTTGTCTAAGTGAAATGTAAAACATTAGTTTTTCATCTACTTCTAACTGTCCATGAATGAAAGTCTAAACTAAAAAAAATAATTAATTACTTGAAATTTATGAAACCATGAAAGTATCTCTAATAAATGCAAACTTTACAATAATAATGACCTTTAAATGCAGAGAAAACATTATGATATTCGATACCATTTATCGGATTATTTGAATCATCTCAAATTAAGTAAGTTATAAACAAATTTTGCAACCATTTTATGGTAGACACTAAATACAAGACATTTGAAATAAAACTCAACTCAATAATCATAATCAAATTTATCAAGTTTTCTTCTATAAGAAAGAAAGCATAATCTTTACGGAACAAATTCAAATTATCTTGATGTTGAACATACACTTAAACATGTTGATAGGCGGAATGACAGAAATCATATAGCATCCGACCATACAAATGTAAAACACTTCTCTTATTGCCCAATTTTTGCCTCTACAAAGCAATCCTCATACACATTTCCCATAAAACAAGTTATTTCAAGAAATCATTTGAAAAAATTCTATATGCTGAATAATATTTTCATAGTCGACAAACAGGTTAAAAAAAGAATCATAATGAGAATGCTTTACGAATAAGATGTTTAACACTTCCTCTTAATCCTTTATCGTTGATTGAAAACATTGGTATTCAATACTCAAATACGCCTTGAAAATGTTTACAAATACATAAACGGAATACTAAAGGGTAAAATTACGCTTAAATTTAAGAAATTCTACATTCATTACCAAGCCCTTCATGAAAACATGAAGGAATTTGGACATTTCCATTTTATCAAAACACATTTGTGGCATGTAAATTAAATCATTCTCTTGTACTCTTTTTGAGCTACACATAGGAAGCGTTCCTGCATCATCTTTCAATAACACTGCTGTTAAGAATTGATAATAGTTTTACATAGTTGACAGAATGAGTAAGGCTTTTTTCACAAGAACTACTTTTATAAATCATGACAAGAATCAAATTGAGCATTTAACCATACATTTTAGTGTAAAAAGGACTATAAATTCTTAGTATAAAAATCACATAATTCTATTGAATTCTCTTTGAAGATATTTTTTGCAAGAATATTTTATGTATTTTCACTTTTATGAAGCCTCATGTTGAATGATGTAGTAAGCTTTCTTAGAAGGATTATGGGAAACATACAATTTTCCAAATTATCTTTGATTAACGCATACATTGAAAAATGATACTAGTTTAACATAACTTTTGTTCGAGTGAGGCGATAACTGTTTTCGCTTCAGCAAGGCATAATCAGTTTCACCTTTTCAAACGTCCACATGAAGTTACGGATTTTAGTATGATTTACCAGGAATTATTAAATGGGAAATATTTTAATGTATTCGTAAGAATAATCCTAGATTTTTTGTCTTAAAGGGCATGTTAAGGCCCTATACGGGTACAAATGGTTCTGTGTCAAAGAAAGTAGGGACTACCTCGACAACCTTAGTATAATCATTTCTAAGGCTTGAAAACTTTACATCTATTTCTTACAAAGTAACCTCGAAGAGAAAAACGCCTACAAGGTTTGCATAAGCCATTCTTCAAACATCAACAAAGTCATCTAACTCACATGCAACCTCGTGGAGGATTTACCACATCATTGTCCTCACTTCTAATACTGGACAACACATTACTACATCAATTATTGGAACCATTGAAAGAGTGACTTTTAATGAAGGTTGCTAGAATTCCTAGACCGCCAATTCAACTACCAACGAGAGTAATGTTGTAAAAGGGAGCACTAGTTGTGGCTCTTGTGACTAATTCTTGTCTCTTCAACTCCATTGTATTAGCATCGACTATTCTACACATTTTCGAGCCACTTGGTCTCAACGCCAGACCAACACCTCGGTGCTGATGGATGTTCCTAAACGTTCCCTCTGATGGCGTAGCAACTGTAGGAGTGTTTTGCTAGCATGGGGAGGAGGTTTCTCACATCTTAAAGGCCTATTGACCTTGAAGACTTTGGAAGCGCCAATAGTCTTCTTGAAAGGCTGGACACCTAGAAAGATGTTGCACATAATATGGGTTAGGCTTAGTGAGATATCTATTCCTAGGCTACTCATAGGCTGTTGCTATACTTGTACATGGTTCTTCTCCACGTTGTACTCTTGTAATATAATCAGAGCTTGCGCATTCATTTGTTGACTATTGTTCAAGCATTGCTTGGAAAACCAAAGGTCTAGGCACGACAGCAAGGTCACCCAACCTTTGCTATGGTCATCCGAAATCCCAACACATTATAGCATGGAAAAGAATCATTTGGTAGTATGTCCTTTGAGTAAGCATAAACAAAAACAAATCAATATTTTGGAACATGTTTAAGAATAGATTGGTTAATCTGTTACTAACATGTGAATGTCATAATTCTATCCCAATTTCATAGAAGGAAGTTTGTCTAGACGATTTTCAAATACATTGACTAATATTAAGCCATTTTCTCAATGAAGAGGTGAATTCTCCTACAAGGATTGTTGAAATGTAACATTTTCACCCGTTGAAACAATTTCCAAGTATAAAAATGCACCAATTTTGAACTTCATGTTAGTAATTCTATGAATTGAATTGTAAGTGGCTGAGAAAAGGTGTTGAACCTATAAAAACACAATCATATACCTAATTCGAAGTTTACTCTTCCAATAAAGAGATGGTGTTCTCCTTATGTAATGTCACTTTACTAAATGAAACAAGCGGTATATGTTATCCCTTCTATCTTCAAATCATTGGAATGTGCGTAACTTGTTTTTTCTATTGATGCATAAATACGTAAATTTAAAGTTATTTAAATTTTGTTCAGATTTTTTTATGTTCATGTTTTAAGAAAATGAGTATTCATATGAATTTGACGCATTAAAAGTAGTCAAAGTATTATGAGGAACATTTGGTTGACTTTTTATGGTTTTTTCTTATGAATTTTTCTAATTTCTTAAACGAATATCATGGAAAATATACTAGAAACGTTTTTTCAACCGTTTTTAATGACAATATGGTTCACTAGTGTAAAAATGAAAGTGAACCTATCGTATCATTAATCATTGTTGCGTAGACTATAGTATTTGAAACAAAGGAAGTAACTCTGTAATGAGACACAAAGAAATGATAGCATGATTCCTCATGAATTCGTCTAATCTTGTCATTTTGTATTCACATTTTTTATGATTAATTTAAAAATATAATGTAATGCATGGTTTTGAGATACAAATTCAAAAATGAAAATGGAGAATAACTTTATATCAGTGTTTAGGATTTTTCTTTCATATTCAAAAGATGTTTTCATAATTGTTTTTTACGATGATATCAAATGAGGTTTGTGTTGCTTTTTCCAGATGAATAACAATTAATCACTTAAACCTCTTTATGTGAAGTTTTCTCTTCTCATATTGTTGATGCATTTCAATGGGAAGTGACTTGTGTTTCGTAATTGCTAGAAGAAAAATTGGTCATCAAAATAATTTTTTAAGACATTTAACATTGTTTACCAGGTTTTTTTACATCTTTGAAAATCCAGTTTATTATAATTTATTCCCCTTTTTGGGCTTATGAAATCATTATTTTCTATGATGTGTAATGTCATCGTTGTGATTTTTGTAGAAATGAAAAAGCATCAATGTTCATCATGGCATTTCATTTTTTCCATCTATGGTGGATTGATCACATTCACGGTTTTGTGGTGTTGATATTATCTCATCTATTTCTTTGATCATTTTTTCACTATTTATTTAAAAACATTGACATTGAAGTATTTGGATAGATGAACATATTTGTTTTATTTTTAGACTTCATACATGATTTTTGAATATATTACTTCCGACATCAATATTAGATGAGATACTTGTTAGAATGATTAGTATGAAATACAAGAAGTTGTTTTTCTTTTATTCTGTGTTGACCAAAAATTGAATGTTTGGTTTTTCATATGAATAGTTAGATTGACATTTATTGTTTGAAATTGGATTTTCATCCCATTTTTACATTGGTGTTTCTTTCTAAAAAGTTGTTCCTTTTACTCTTTTTCATCTCAAAATGGAATATTTGGTTTTGTATACGAAGAGTTATAGTGGCATTTGTTGTTTGAAATTGGAGGTTTAACTCATTTGTGCGTTGAGATTTCTATTTCCATGATGCATTTTTCTTTACTCTTATGATTTTTAGCATGATTTGTGCTTCTTATTCATGATCATTAGGTGTTTTAAGGATCACCCACAAGTCTTTTGCCATATTCTCACTTGATGTATATTAATTTTAAACCTTTTTGTCTTTGCACGTCAAATTCTTGTATCTATTGATGAAAACAAAAATATGTATCCTAACGTGAGTCAAGAAGGGAATTTGCAAAATTGTATATGTGTATCCTTCGAATCATAGTAGTGAGCATCTCTTCATATGTTATGGTTTTTCGGTGTTCACATTTGTTGAGCCGTGTCTTTTATATTTTTTTCTTTTATTAGATCAGTGAAGAAATCTTGTACATTGAATCACCACTTCAGATTTTATTTTTCAAGATATTTTTTTTCTGAAACTTTAATGAGATGCTTACTAGAAATCAAGGTTGGTATGAAATGGTTAAAACTGTTCCTTTTGTTTTATTGTCTTAAAATGGACCATTTTTGCTGCATATTATTCTTCATTTTGGAATTCATTGTTTAAAAGTCAAGTTTCAACTCATTAGTATGTTGACATTTTTTCCCATGTTATGTATTCCTTCAGTCTTTTAGTTTTGAACTTTTAATTGGTTTTCTTATTGGAAGAGGATGTAGTGTTGGGTCTTGGCAGAGGAGGGTGAAGGGGTTGTTGAGAAGGAGTACGTGAGGGGGTTGATGTAGACAGACGGGAGATAGATTGAAGCAGAATCTTTCAGATCAAGAAGTAATTGAGACAGCATATGGAGTAGACATATAGTCTGGAGCCACCATCCTGGCTGGACCGGTGCGTGCTCGCACCATCCCAACGGCTTGTAGCCGTTGACCTTAACGGTTCTAGTCTTTAGGGAAAGTACATACTTTGGGCAAGGTCATCAAATGACCTGCCCCATTAGTTTCTAACATTTTATGAGACATCATTCACTACTTTAACATGAATGCTTGAGTCTAAGACTCAACTGGCATAACCAATTTGATACTTTCAACTTAGTAGTTTAACATAACGACACAAGCAACAGGCGGGAAGCTTTGGATTGTAGCACAGATCTGGACGAGATGGTAGCAAATCGCTATCCTACACCTGTCTGCAGTAGTGGTGGAGAAGTGGGGGAGGGCGAGAGGAGAGAGGGAGGGGAGGGGGGGCTGGACAGAGGGGCAGGGGGAGAGAGAATAGGAAGAGAGAAAAAAGAGAGAAAGAGAGAGAGAGAGAGAGGGTGGTAGGGAGGGGGAGAGAGAGAGATAGAGAGGGAGAGAGAGAGGGAGATGGGAGGTAGGAAGGGAGGGAGAGAGGTAGGGTAGAGGGAGAACGAAGGGAGGATGGAGGCAAGGCAGAGGGAGGGCAGAGGGAGGGAAGAGGGAGGGCGGAGGGAGGGCTGAGGGAGGGGGGGCGGAAGGAGGGCAGAGAGAGGCCAGAGGGAGGACGGAGGGAGAGGGAGGGGCGAAGTGAAAGGAGGGGCGAAGGGAGGGCGGAGGGAGGGCTGAGGGAGGGGGGGCGGAAGGAGGGCAGAGAGAGGCCAGAGGGAGGACGGAGGGAGAGGGAGGGGCGAAGTGAAAGGAAGGGCGAAGGGAGGGCGGAGGGAGGGCTGAGGGAGGGGGGGCGGAAGGAGGGCAGAGAGAGGCCAGAGGGAGGACGGAGGGAGAGGGAGGGGCGAAGTGAAAGGAAGGGCGAAGGGAGGGCGGAGGGAGGGCTGAGGGAGGGGGGGCGGAAGGAGGGCAGAGAGAGGCCAGAGGGAGGACGGAGGGAGAGGGAGGGGCGAAGTGAAAGGAAGGGCGAAGGGAGGGCGGAGGGAGGGCTGAGGGAGGGGGGGCGGAAGGAGGGCAGAGAGAGGCCAGAGGGAGGACGGAGGGAGAGGGAGGGGCGAAGTGAAAGGAAGGGCGAAGGGAGGGCGGAGGGAGGGCTGAGGGAGGGGGGGCGGAAGGAGGGCAGAGAGAGGCCAGAGGGAGGACGGAGGGAGAGGGAGGGGCGAAGTGAAAGGAAGGGCGAAGGGAGGGCGGAGGGAGGGCTGAGGGAGGGGGGGCGGAAGGAGGGCAGAGAGAGGCCAGAGGGAGGACGGAGGGAGAGGGAGGGGCGAAGTGAAAGGAAGGGCGAAGGGAGGGCGGAGGGAGGGCTGAGGGAGGGGGGGCGGAAGGAGGGCAGAGAGAGGCCAGAGGGAGGACGGAGGGAGAGGGAGGGGCGAAGTGAAAGGAAGGGCGAAGGGAGGGCGGAGGGAGGGCTGAGGGAGGGGGGGCGGAAGGAGGGCAGAGAGAGGCCAGAGGGAGGACGGAGGGAGAGGGAGGGGCGAAGTGAAAGGAAGGGCGAAGGGAGGGCGGAGGGAGGGCTGAGGGAGGGGGGGCGGAAGGAGGGCAGAGAGAGGCCAGAGGGAGGACGGAGGGAGAGGGAGGGGCGAAGTGAAAGGAAGGGCGAAGGGAGGGCGGAGGGAGGGCTGAGGGAGGGGGGGAGGGAGGGAGGGACGGAGGGATGGACGGAGGGAGGTACGGAGGGAGGGAGGATAGAAAGGAGAAGGAAGGAGGGGAATCAGGAAGGGGAAGGAGGAGGAGGGAGGAGGGGAGAGGTGAGGGCGAGCGGGGGGGGGGAGGGAGGGGTGAGAACAGCTCACCCGAGCCACCAGCAGCCAGCCGCCACCAAGTTGGGGCGCACACCGGCACGGTGGCCGCGCAAGGCGCGACGCAGGCCAAGCGTTGAGCAAGAGGGGGCAGCGCCAACGCGCGCCATGGGGGAAAGGGCCGTGCCAACTCGTGCTGCGGTTAAAGGCCAAAAGCGCACGCGGAAGCGGCGCGAACGCCGGGAACGCCAGTAACGCCGGAAATGTCAGAAAAGGTCATGGACGCCACGGAAACACCCGTGACGCTACTGTAACACCACAAACGCAGGGTCGGCCACCAAAACCGCCACACGCGCCGGTAAAGGAGGGTCAATGAGGTAAAGGAGTTTGCGTCACACGAAGAAGCGGAAGCAAAATCTGGATCGATGTTAGCTGGCTTGATACCATGTTGAGAAGGAGTACGTGAGGGGGGTGATGTAGACAGACGTGAGATAGATTGAAGCAAAATCTTTCAGATTAAGAAGTAATTAGGACAACATACGAAGTAGACATTTAGTCTGGAGCCACCATCCTGGTTGGACCGGCGCGTGCTCGCACCATCCCAACGGCTTGTAGCTGTTGACCTTAACGGTCCTAGTCTTTAGGGAAATTACATACTAGGGGCAAGGTCATCAAATGACCTGCCCCATTAGTTTCTAACATTTTATGGGACATCATTCACTACTTTAACAGGGGTAAGGAAGGGAGATACAAGGATATGGCTATGAAGGTTGTGGTTGAAGTGACATTTTAGACATTTTTTGTTAAGGATACATCTTGACGTCACAGCGGAGAAATGAAGCAAGTGGACGTTCTTGGGATCACCGGTGTCACTACCGCTAGTGTTGCCGTCATAGCCACGAGAGGTGAATTGTGGTTGAGCAATGGAAAAAGTGCATGAGAGCGGGGGCTGTAATAGGCTTGGCTCATGGGAGGAGGATTTTGGGGTGTGGAGGGGCGAGAAGCCAACCTGGCTCGCAATGCAAGCAGCAAGGCATAAGTGGTGCTACCAGACGGTACCAATACTTAGAGTACAAGTGCCTTCAAGAAGGAGTTTGGTTATAAAGAGGGTAAAAGTGGAGCTTTTGACAGCACAAAGCAAAGAGGTAAGCATGTGCGATTCTTTGTTCGAGGTGGAAATCGATGAGGAAGAGAAGGAGATGCAAGTGCGTGTAGAGCTGCCATTTTCACTTCTGGCCTAGGCATAGGTGAGCACCATGGGCATCCTCCCTAAATGGAAAGAAGTAACGGTGGACGTGTTGAGAACGATAGCATGTTTTTTGGAAGAGGCACGGCCTGCGGCAAGTGAAATGACAGTGGTGAAGGTAATGAAGGAGATGCAAATGGAAGACTGGGCTAGGTGCCCATTTAGCACATAACAAGAGATCTGAGATGAAATGGGATAAGAGGAAGAAAAGGATCCAAACACGAGTGGGGCGGACGAGTTTTTGGTGGTGGATGAGTTGGTGCAAAACATGCAAGCGTGGGCACTGGCAAAAGTGATTTTTTTGGATGACAAATTCTTGGTGCTAGATTATGTTGCATGAGTTCGTGTTCTTGAACATGTGATTATGCACAATCTTTTAGGACTAGAGAAGGAGGATGTATTTATGGTACCCAATGTTTCCCTCTAGGTAATGGCCAGATTTTTGGAGAAGATGGTTCAAGCAATGTCAATTTGGAACGGTGCGACTTTTGTGCTGGAGGTAATGAGTGCAGTGTTGATTTTAATGCTAATTGCAAATGCTTTGTAAGGCAAGGTGTGGCATGAGGCAGTGGACATGTTTGGGGTGCCGCAATAGAGATGGGGAACAAGAGCGCATGTGCGCACGTGCAAGTCCGTGGATTGAATACAATTGTGGAGCTGTGGGTCGGGCAAGAGTTTACAACCAGGAGGAGTCAGTGGACTCCTCATAAGGTATGTGGAGGGCTAAGTTAGAGGTGATGTTTGGGGGAATTTGGTACAGGCCTTCACTTTGCATACACTGTTCATGTTGGATGGGATTGACACTTTTGGCAAGGAAGTTGACAAGTATTTATTTGCTGGTTTTATATGTATGTTCTAATCTTTATGCAAGGAATTTTGATCTTTTCCAATACCCTTTGATGTTGGCATGTTTATTCTACCCATTGAGTCATGTGGAGGTATTGACATTGATGGTAGATTGATTTTTGACAAATCAAGGACCATGTTGAGGGAAGTCGAGTCCAAAAAACAGGTTGCAAAAGAAGTTGATATCGGAGTGGTTTGAGTTGTAGCAACATTTTCTATTTCAGAAGACCTTAAATTGATGTTGTCTTGTTGGCGACTTGTCCAAGACATGGCAGCACCTTCCAACGTACATACGTACCATGTGCAATTGTAGCAATCCCCTTATGTGTTCCCATTGTCAGAGTAACTACAACAACAAAGATGGAGTTGTGTTTCTGTGCCATATCTCAAGGGAAAATCAGGTGTTGACAAGAAACAGTAGGGAGTAATATTAATTTTATGACATCTGGTATTTGGTCGAACTATTTTAAGGATATCAAGCTTGTTCATCGCATATTGAAGTTCAGGTCATGTGCAACTTGTCGATACATAAGGGAGCCAAATTGAGAGAGATAATCATGTTTGGCCATAGTGGTTTGTGGACCTAGAATAGACAAGAGTGGATGTAAAGACATTGGTACGCATGTAGATTTGTGAGGGATGTTGAAGCGGCTCTATGTTATAGCATCATACGTGTTCTCACTGAGGCAAATGATGTGCTTGGCCATTTCATAAGAGATGTTCATCCCAAACAGTAGGTCGTGTCTGACATGATGGTCACATTGACTTTCACCGCCATGGAAGTAGCTATGGTTTTGGAGATGATGTCGTTTTTATCAATGATAAGGACATCATCAGCATAGTCAATGATACATCATACAAGAGGACTGGTTGTAGATGAATCATGTAGGAAAAGGCAATCATCATAGGCAGACACGATAGATCAAAGGGTGAGAAGGAATTCTTGCAATGTGTTGCATGAAATGAGAGGGATTTTTTGAGTGCATAGAGGCTTTCATACAATTTGTAGACTCAAATTGTGTTGTTGGAAAAACCCCTTGGTTGATTCATGTGCATAGTGGTACCCATTTATCCATGAAGAAAGGAATTTCTTACGTTGATTTGTTGGATGCGAAGATGTCGTACAACAACCATAGCTAGCAGTGTGTGAGCTATGGTGTATCCAGTGATAGGTGCATAGATTTCAAGAAATTCTTACCGCACGATTATTGTAAATCCCTTCGCAACAAGACAAGCTTTGAACTTTTTGTTTGTGCCATGAGCTTTGGTTTGAATGCATAAAACCTATTGAACTCCACTTGGTTTGGCGTTGAAAGGTGTATCAATAAATTCATGAATTCTTTGTTCAAGAAGAACTTTTTAATGAGCATTAATGCTTCTTTGCATTGTTTTTCTTGTGGTCTAGAAAGTGCTTCCTTCATGGATATCGGTTCCTTTGGAGGCGGGAAAATGCTGACAAAAGCAATAGTTTGGAGTGGATTTTGAGTGGTGTTTGATCATTTCAGTTGAAGGCGTGTTACTAGTCTTCGCCGAGATAAAGGATGCTGATCTGTTGTAGCAATTAGTGGGGTTCCACTTGCACTATGGTTGGAAAGAAGGAGAAGTGCTTAGTGGAAATTATAAAGTTTTTTCAGTGTTGGAAAGATGTGTTTTGAAGTTGCAGAGTTTGATGCTGAGGATAGCGTTGATTGTGCAATGACATGCTTTGTATGTCGTGTTACATAGAAGATAGCATCACAGCTATTGCACATGGTCTTGGTAACAATATCATGAAACAAACATGGCTTCTGGGTTTCACTATGTCCAATGAAGATACCCCATGTGTTCTTGTCATTAATATTCGGCATTTTTTCAAGGAATACAAAGTAACAGCATGCAACCAACAGTGCAAAGAGGGATAAGGTGTGGTTGAAAAGCACATAATGGTTCATGTGGTGTGATCAGTGAGGAGAGTGCACACGTTGGTCTGCGGGTCTTAGTCCAGGTTGCATGGAGGAGGGCTGATGGCCACCATCCGTTGGTCATTTTGGCTTGTAAAAGACATTTATTCATTTCACTAATTGTTCATATTGATCGTCCCATGAAACAATTTGGTTGAGGTGTTTGTGGAACCATAGCTTGATTTCATAATCCTGTTTCTTTGAGGTAGTCTTGAACCTCATTGCTAAAGCATTCACCACCATTGTCTGAATGAAGAATGTTAAATTCTGATGCTAGCCTTTGTTCCACATGTGCTAACCAAGTTTTGAAGAGTTTGAAAAAAAATCTTTGCTCGTTTAAGAATGTCTGAAAGTGTTTCTTGATGCATCAATGATGAAGATGATGAAGTACGTGAATCCACTAAACGATGGTGGGAGGGGTCCGCTTCTATCCGTATTTACTAAATGAATTTTTATGTTTGAGATGGTTTCATTGTTTTAAGGGAAAGCTTAACACGTGTTCTTGCTTTGCACATATGTTCATGGTTCCTCTACGTTAGAACTGGTGTATGATATGCAAAGACCTTTGACCATTTTCTTGGAGGGAGGTTTTTTGAGGTTTCATCTTGTGTAAGTGAGATGTTTAAGTGAGGAAGTATGCCTTTTTCCTGGAGTTGATTGCCTTATAGCCTGGGTCTGGGTTATCAGTAAAGCTGAGCTAATCCGTAGTAGCTGATGTGAAGAAAAAGAATGGTGAAATTGTGCTCGACTCAGAGGGGATGAGTAGGATGAAAGCGTTTTGCAATTCCTTGGAGTTGCAAACCTCTAATGAGGCACAACGACCCTGTGCCAGGCCGTTCTCCACAGATTGAGCCACAACTCCAAAGAGGCGTGGCCCATAGAGTCGGGGAATGTTCACAATGCTGGGTCACATGCTACAAGGTGGGGGGTGTGAATGGTGGTGGACGTGTGAATTAAGAAAGGGGGCGTTGGTAGGTCTAGGGTAAGAAGAATAATCTCATGCACAATGAAGGTATGGTGGCTGAAATTGGTTCCATTATGGTCACCGCCAGTAGCTCTCCCAAACCATGCACGGATTTTGTGGGAACGCGAACAAGAGTTGTGAGCCAAGCACCAGAAATGCAAAAATTGTGACACGAAGAGGAAAGTTTTCAAGCAAGAAGTGACAAAATGATGTCATGATATTATTAATGAAGGTGAATGTTTCAAATTTCTCTGTGAGTGTAAGCTATTCAATACATGAATTTTCAAGTGCAATATTGTCAAGGATTCCCTTCAAAGAGAAGATAGGCTCTGTTTAGGGGCTCATTTTACGGGGCTTTACACCATACATGGAAGTTATTTGAATTCATGCCTCTGAATTGATTCCTCTAGCATTTCAACAATAGGCCAACTTAGCCTCAGATATTGTTACATTTTGTTGAAGGTTTGGTCGAGAAATTTTTGAATTGTTTGCAAGATACAAGGAAGAATGAGGGTTTGAACAAGGTAGACAAATCTGCATGTCTAACAGATTTTGAGTATGGTAGCTTGTACAGAGATTTTTGATGATTTCATACAAAATACTATCTTTCTCACAAATGTTTTCTTAGTCTTGTAACAATAGGAAATCAAATTTAATAAGATAAAATCATACATCCCCCATGTTAAGAGGTAAGTTTCAAGGATCTGAATATGGCAATGGAAAGTTATTGTGTAATCACTTGGTGGCACCAAGTAGAATGATATAGAATACAATGGTGCTTCATGCAATACCATATGGTAAGATGTTGTGCATACATATGTTCTATAGAAAGAATATTGTATGCATAAGATAAGATTTTATCTTCACATTCAGATAACCGCATTCATGAAGTATTTGCTTTACTCATCATAAACATTCACTTGAGAATTAAGGTCCCAATGTGTAACTCCTTTGAAGAAGATGGTGATTGAGAAATTTGCATGTCCTTGGTGAATATGACTCAAGGATACCAACACTAGATGAGTGCACAGAACAAGGCATTGGTATTGTGAAGAAACATCTACTTCTATTCCTCATGGCTTAAGGTTAAATCTGATCTCTTTTAAATGACAAAGAATTTTTTTAAGAAAGAGGGGTGGGTTTGGACGTTTGTTGTTTTTTCTCTCCTTTGAACTTTGTATCTGACCAAGCATCTTTTAATGCTTGTTGTCTACGAGAAATGCTGAATGAATTTTCATTCAGGAGAATGTAACTATGAGTGTGTAGAGAAATAAAATGCACTCAAAGGATCACTTATTTAGTGTGGATCTACATAAAATAGATGTGTGTGAAGGTTTATCATAGTTTTGATGGGGTTCTCACCGGTATTAACTAGATCAATCTTGTAAATATTACTTTAACGAATGTAAGGATTTTTTACTCCAAATGATATAGTATGTAATGCGACCAAGAGTTTGGTGGACCCTACTCAAGAGCACACACCGATGTTTTTACATAGATTGTGTAAGGTGTTATACCCTTGGGGGATATGAGTATGAACTAGCCATATCATCTTCTTTTCCATCCACGTTTCATGATTTCACATATGCCATCTTCACGACATGTGTGGAAGGCTTACTTGACACAATGATTGAAAAATTGAAGGCTATTTCTAGTGGTCTTTTTT
>SZWC01028977.1:12937-23790 GCA_023375785.1 Penium margaritaceum
AGGAACGCGTTGTTCACATCCATCTGGTGTAGTTCCCAGTCATGCTGAGCCACTACACCGAACAGAGCTCGAGCTGAGTTCATGCGGCCGACAGAGGCAAAGGTGTCAGTGTAGTCAACTCCCTCAATCTGAGAGAACCCCTTGACGACCAAGCAGGCCTTGTAGCGTTCTAGTGAGCCATCCGGCTTCACTTTCTTGCGAAAGACCCACTTGACCTGAATCGCCTTCCTCCCAGGGGGAAGGTCGACCAGCTCGTAGACTCTGTGCTCTCGGATAGCGCGAAGCTCATCCTCGCAAGCAGCTCGCCAGGCCTCAGCATCTTGCGATGAGAAAGCCTCCCTCAATGTGCCCGGGTCAGGCACCATAGAGGGGGAACTCTGCGTGGGAAGTTCACACCCCTCAGTGTCAGGTCTGGCGGCCACGAGATCAGCTCCTGCGTCACAGGCGATATGGAACTCGCGAGTGACCAGGTCGTGCCCTATAGGGCACGCTGGGTGTACCTCTGAAAGCTCAGTGCGGACACTCAGGCCTAAGGCCTTTGTGCCTGGATCACCGCTCGCGATGCTGCGAGAGGAACGCCTGGGTCCGGGACCCGACGCTCGCTAAGCTCCGGAATCTAGTGGTCGAAGGCGACCACCAGGCTCACGGGAGTAACCGGAGGTCGAGGGAAACACCTCAGGCTCAGGAACAGGTACGACCACAGGGACAGGAACGACCACAGCTGGTGAGGGCTGAGACGAGGCAGCCGGAGATGCCGTGCGAGGAGAAGCGTGTGTGGGGGACACTGAGCTGGGAGTGACAGCTGGCTCGGACACTGAGACAGGAGTGTCAAGCGACGTAGGGACAGGAGTGGGCTGGGCTGAGTCAGACACTGGAGCAGGGGTGCCAGTGGATACAGGTGATGATGCAGGAGGAGGCGTGAGAGCAGCGGTACCTATGGGGTGTGAAACAGGCTAGGCAGGCGGGATCTCTGGACCAACGGCAATGATAGCCGGGTCATCAAGTGCTGGGGATCGAGAGGGGACTCGAGCGGACACATCAGCCTGACGAGAAATGGTCACTGGCGGAGAAGTCTCCCCCATCCGCCGAGGACCCTCACAGGAGGGGACATGAGCTGCGGAGAGAGCTGTGATTGAAGCCAGATCACGGTATGTGAGAGACTCAAAAAACAGCGCGTCACGGGACTCAATGACACGACGGCGAGTGGGGTCCCAAAAGCGCCAGGCCTTCGACCGCGGGGAGATGCCGATGAAAGCACACAAGCGACCCCGAGGGGAGACCTTGGACCCCTGCTGGTCCTCGGTGTACCACACGAAGGCCAGGGAACCCCAGACGCGCGCGAGACGAAGATTTGCACGGTGCCCAAACCAGAGCTTGTACGGTGTAACATGATCTGGAAGCGGACCATGCGGGAGGCAGTTCCAGACCCACGTCATGTAGGCGAAACCCTCGAAGACGAAGGACTCCGGGAGACCGCACTCAGACCGCATGGCGCGGACCGCATCCTCCATGGTGCGGTTCCAGCGCTCAGAGACACCGTTCTGCTGTGGAGTAGCAGGAGCGGAGACCTGGTGAAAAATGCCGTGCTCAGCAAAGAAGGAGTCCATCTCACCAAGGAACTCGCTGCCGCGATCCGAGCGAAAGGTATGTAGCGTGTGGCGAGACTCACGCTCAGCCATGACGAGCCAGAGTCGAACCGCAAGGGCGGCGTCGCTCTTCTGACACAGACTATAGACCCACCGCATCCGGGTGAAGTCATCAGTCAGCGTCAGAACATACGGTCCCCTCTCGGACAGGGACTCGACCGGGAGGGGGCCAAGCAGGTCCGAGTGGACCAACTCGAGTGGCCTCAGCGCTCGGGAACGCGAATCAGGGTAAGTGCACCGGTGCATCTTTCCCTGAGCGCAAAAAAGACAGTCGGTCTTGGGTGGCTTCTCGAAAGAAGCCACGTCAAGACCAAGAGCGGGCTGTGTCCGGATGAGCTTCTACACAGTGTCGGAGCCCACGTGACACAGACGTCGGTGAAGCAACCGCTGGTGTTCCGGGAATAGAACACCAGTGACAAAAACGCGGCCAGAGGAGGAGGGAGAGCTAGGGGAGGAGGGCCGAGCAATGTGGTACAAATCATCTACGACTGAAGCACGCAGGACAATGCTACGGGTGTCAAGAGCAGTCACAGTCGCTGAATCAGCGGTATGCTGAACGGAGAGACCCATCAGAGTGCAGGCACGCAGAGACAGCAGACTGAGCTCAAGATCAGGCACAAACAGCACGTCAGAGAGATACAGGGGGCCAGACGGACCATCAAAGCATACAACCCCAACACCGTCGACCGGTAAGGACTAACCAGAGCCTGTACGAACAGAACGGACAGTCGTGACAGGACCAAGTACCACAAAGTCACTACGACGACACGTCATGTGGTGGGTGGCACCGGAATCGATGATCCAAGTGCCACCGGAGTCACGACTGGTGGACGTCACTGTACAACGAGCAATGGAACACTCGGCATCAGAGGGACGCTGAGCCGTCAGTGGGAAGGAACGACGTACATCACGAAGGTGAGACGCATGAATCTAGTCAGTGCAGTCAGGCCCATCATCATCACATGCGAACTGTGCTCCCCCACACGTGTCATCATGAGTCATGTGGACGGACGAACAAGCAGTCTGTGACCCACTCGACGATGACAACACACTCGCACCTCCCTGAAAGCGAAGCGCCAGAAGATGACGAAGCTCGGAAATGGAGCGGTCACGTGGATCTGGATCACTGCTGCTCGCCAGTGAGGATGCAGGAGCAGCTGCAGTCGTGGTCGCCGCGCGTCCAGAGGAGTGTGCGGTCGACGTGCCGGACACCGTGCGGGCAGCATGGGCAGCCTGAAGTCCGCGAGTGATGCACTCCTAGTCAAGCGGCTGCTAGCACTCGGTGTAGCGATGGGCACCTCCACAGTTGTAGCAGTGCACGGAACGGCCACTGCTACCACTGGATGACGACTGTTGCTTACCCGATCCACGCTTCCTATTCTTCTTC
The DNA here is from genome assembly GCA_023375785.1 of Penium margaritaceum. Lineage (NCBI taxonomy): Eukaryota > Viridiplantae > Streptophyta > Zygnematophyceae > Desmidiales > Peniaceae > Penium > Penium margaritaceum. Next base: position 15,971 of record SZWC01028977.1, read on the forward strand.
TTCCCCTGGGCGGCTGCTACAACGCGCTGCGTCTACGTGGGTTTAGACGGGTTCGAAGAGGAGGAGGAAGATGAGGTCGTGATGGAGGTAGATGAGGGTGACTACAGGAGGGAAGATGGTGGTGAGGCGAGGACTGCTGCAGCGAGGGAAGTCTCCTGATGTGCTACTGCTGCCTCGCAGGCCGACGTCACCTGGAGGAAAAGCTGATGGGCCCAAGGGAGCAGCTGCAGGGTGGCTGAGAAAGGCTCAAGAGCAGCGTCGCTGTACCGTGTGAATATGTCGGTGTACTCCAGGCGAACTCCGTGCATGATCGTCCGAAGTGCCCACAGTTGTGTGCCCCCTGAGGTCCCCAGACGCGTGTAGATACGCATGGCGCGTTGCCAGTAATCCGCCGCAGGCTCCGCTGGTCCCTGACGGAGCGAGTGGAAAACACGAATGTGTGACGCACGTGTGGCGTGCGTCTCTGCGGCCAGTAGGGACAACGCTAGATCCCAGCCTCCACGAGGATCTGCTCCGGTGCCTGTGCCAGCCTCGCCGAGGAAGGGGCGGAAGTCAACGACAGTCTCGTGTGGCATGCCGTAGAGATGTCCTCGCATGGCCCAGGCTGCTGTCAGCACCTGTGCTGGATCTGTAGACTGATATGCGCTGTGGTAGTAAGGTCACAATCCCTCGGACGTGGCCCACACCTGAAACAGGATCTCCCAGCAGTCAAATCCATCCTCGCTGATGTACCGTGGAGGCGGTGCCTCAAAGTCCTCTGGCTGCCGCTCCGTGGGGAGAGCAACCGCAGGCTGAGGAGGGCGAGAGATGGGGAAGACTCCTGGAAGGGGGTGATCACCGGGGAAGTCAGGGGACGGTCGTATCGGGGACACGGGTGGAGGTCGGATACCCATCTGTAGCGAACGGAGGCGCTCCTGTAGGAGACGAATCTCCCGCTCCTGGGAGTCATCCTCGAAGCCTGGCATGAATGGCTCGTCATCAAGGAGGTCCGCAGGTGGTGGGGAAACCACACCGGGAGGTGAAGCAGGCAGAGCACCTGTCACGGGCACCTGAGCCGAGTGCTGGGTAGAGGCCGCAACGCCGGCAGCTCCCTCAGAAATCCGCGGAGGAGCCGTGGATTGAGCGCGCAGGAGCTCAGTCAGCGTGCGGATCGCGTCAGTCTGCTCTCGTTGCATACGACGTATCTCCTCCTGCTGGCTGCGCAGGTCCTCAATGGCCTGCGAGCGAGGGCTCAATACCCCTGAAGAAGAGGAGGAGGGATCACCTGGTCCCTTGTCCTTGTCGTCAGGCGAACTCATGTCGCCGCTCACTATGGGACGACAGGTCAAGTTTGCCTGATTTTTAAACCGTTGGCGTTTCTCGGGGAGATGAAACGCTGGCAACTTTTGATTTTCCGGGTAAAAATTTGGCTAAGTGTAATGCTGACGTCAGCAAGTGGTTGCTGACGTCAGCACGACCTGATGACGTCAGCAATGAACAATGCTGACATCAGCTCGTCCCCTTCCTTTTTTTTTTTCTTGTCACGGTTCTGCCGCTGCGCGGTGGCGCGCGGCAGCTCCGCGGAAGCTGCGCAGCAGCTTCCGCCCAGCTGCTGCAGCAGCTGTGCTGTCAGCTGCAGCAGCAGCTGCGTAGCTGCGTGTGCAGCGGTGGCAGCAGCGGCTGCGCTGCTGCTGCTGCTGTTGCGCGCGGCGGCTGCTGCTGTTGCGCACTACAGCTGCTGCTGGCTGCGCCGCCGCGCGCTGCTGCTGGCTGCCGCCGTCGCGAGCTGCTGCTCCTGCCACTACTGCGCTGCTGCTACCGCCGCGACTGCCGCTGCTGCTGTTGTGCCGCTGCCGCTGCTGCGCTGCTGCTGCCAACACCGCTGCTGCGCTGCTGCTGCCGCCGCTGCTGCCACGCTGCTGTGGCGGCCGCTACTGCTGCGCTGCTGCTGCGCTACTGCCGCCGCCGCCTCTGCTGCTGCTGCTCTGCTGCTGCGGCTGTGGGGGGAGTGGCGTCTGCACGCACCGCAGCCGCCACACACCTCTGCTTGGCGGTTCGCGCCGCTGCTGCTGCCTCAGCAGCTGCGATCTCACGTGGTGGGTGGAGTACGTGGACGGCGGCCAGCCGTCTCCAACAGGTCCCAGAAGGTCTGCTGCAGCGGTGACTCTCACTGCTGCTGCTCTGCTACGTCTCTACTGTGCAACTCAGTGAGAACTGTCTCACTGCTCTGATACCATGAGAAAGTGCGTAGAAGCTTCCTAGCAACACGGCCGCTCACCGGGCGTGAGTGCCTGGTCAGACGGTGACGACAGTCACAGGTCGTACACACAACGACAAGGGTTTGGCTAGGAGACACAAGTCAAAGTGTCAGAATGCTTCAATATAGCATATGCAGAGAGAGATGACAACTGACAGGTCCAGGGCATAAATACCTGCCGCGGCGCACGGCGGGTGTCGCACGCGGCAGTCCAAGAGCTGTCCTAAAACCGGCCCAAAACCACTGTTTTGGCCGTAACTCTGCGCACACATGTCAGAATCCTACGCCGTCTGAACCTAGATGTGCAGAATCAAAAGATGGACGCACCGACTGGTCACATGCATGCATCCATCGACTGACAGCGAGTACATAATGCAAAAACATGCAAATGGACCACATGCCCAGTCCGCCGAAAGGCGCCTGCAAGACGTAGAAGGCACAGCAAGGATTCCCGGTGACATCTGGGGCTCTGGAACAGTGGTCGGTCAGCTCCAGGCGGGTAGTCCACCGCCTGTCGTCGCGCCGGTGTCACCAGGGCCGCCTGCCTCAGGGATTTGCACGAGTATGGACACGGTCGAGTGGTCATAGTAAACTATATAGCAACGGCACAAAGCACAACACCAGGATCCTCTATCCTCTGGTATCAGAGCAGTGGAGAGAGGAGGTATTGAGCTCGTGAATCGAGCGCTTGATCCTGGTGTGTGTCAAGTCTTCGTCGCCACCACCGCTTTTGCCGCCACTTCAGTCACGCTCGCTGTCGATCTGCTGTTGAGCACCCTCCTACGAGAGCTCCCTTCCCCCGCTCATCTTGTGGCGGGCAGCAGCGTGAGCAACGAGCGGACACCCGCGGGTGTTTTCTTCATTCGCCCCCGCGGGATTGCTCCCGTCCGCGGGTGCTGCAGACCTGCAAGAGCCTCATCTGCGGCAGCAGCTTGAGCAGCAGCACCACCACGCCCTTAGTCGCAGCCTTCTCAGTAGCGACTACGACTGTGATAGCTGCAGCTACGACAACAGCAGCTGCACTCCGAAGCACGGGCGCTTACAGCCACTGCTGCCATCGCATTCTCCTCATCAACTGCCGCAGATACTCACCCAACAACAGCAGCAGTAGCAGCAGCAAAGCGACAGCAGCAGCAGCAGTAGCAGCAAAGCGACAGCAGTAGCAAGAAAGCGACAGCAGCAGCAGCAACAGCAGCAAAGCGACAGCAGCAACCGCAAAGCGACAGCAGCAATGGCAGTAGTCGCAGTTCAGGTGCATAGGGGCAATAGCCACAGACAGCAGCTGTAGTCTCAGCTGTCATACTTGTAACAGCAGTTGCAAGGAACTCTCGCCTGTTTCCCATCTCAGTCGTCAAAGGTCATTGCACCTGTCATCGTCCCTAGCTGTAGTAGCAACAGGTGCCGTTCCACTTGCAGCAACAGTAGCAGCAGCAGCAGCAGCAGTAGCACAGCGACAGTAGCAGCAGTAGCAACAGCAGCAAAGCGACAGCAGCAACAGCAGTAGCAGCAAAGCGGCAACAGCAGCAATAGCCACAAAGCGACATCTGCAACGGCAGCAGTCGTAGCAGCAGCCATACATCTCTCCAGAGACAGCTGTTACAGTCTCAGTTGCCGCACTTGTAGTAGCAGTTGCGAAGGACGCCCACCTTTCCCCACCTCAGTTGTCACACTGGCGCACGGTGACGCTCCAGATGCGGTCGCGTTGGGGGAATACTACAACAGTGGAACGTCGCACCGACGTGAACGACGTCGTCGTGACATGAGCAGCGACTGGGGGTCCGAGTCCGCCTCAACACGGTCCGCACGCGCGTCACGTCATCATCCGGTAAGCGTCTCCCCTCCCCATTCTGTTAGGGAGGACCCTCTGCCGTACGGCGATCCCGAGGTTCCGACCGCCCAGATGCACTCAGCGTTCTCGTAGGACGTCGCTAGTCTTGTGAGTACCCTTACACGCACAACCTCAGCTATCATTGACGCAGCAGCAGTAGCCGCAGCCACCTTTGCCGCCGCCGCTAGAGCCTCGCGTGCTCCTGTCGCCACCTCAACAGGTCGCGCTGCAGAGTCATACACAGAAGCCACGGTTGTTGCTGGTCCCATTGCTGCAGTGGCTACTAATATAGGCACATAGATATCTGCTACAGCATCTGCCATTGCCTCTGCAACGGCCTCAGCTGCATCAGCTACAGCGGCAGTCGCTCCTTCCATTCGCACCTCCACCGCAGTCGCCGTCACCGCAGCCTCATCTGCTCCATCTGCCGCCTCCAGCCTCGTCACAGCAACCATCTCCATTGCAGCAGTCTTCACCACTCTCGCTGCTGCCTACACCACTGGAGCCTTTGCTCTGGTGGTGCCCATTGCCTCCACCGTCCTTGTTCTTTCTGCTGCCTCTGCTGCTGTGGTTCCTCCCCTCCTTACTTTTCTTCGCAGCCCGTCCTCTTGACTTCCTCGTCTGCACATTGTGCCTGCCTGCTTTCTCGCTTCTCTTTCTGCGGTGGCTTGTCCTATCTGACTCGGGGTGGGCTGACCTGTAGCATTTTGACTCTTTGTCTCAGGCAACCCCATTTTTCCCACGCCCACTGGGGCTGGGAAAACTCTGCCGAAATCTGTCCGGCAGGGCCCTCGCGTCGTCACCATGCCTGGTGACGACGAGTCAGTCATAGGGACTCTTCAGCGCCAGCTGACCCTCGCTCGCGAGGCTCAGCAAGAGGCTGAGGACCGCCTTAACCTTACTGAGGATAATCGTGCCGCTTTTGCTGGCGAGGTCGCCGCCATATTGCTACGTCGCCTCCCTGCTGCGTCGGTTGGGACCAATCCCTCTCCTCCTGCAAGCACCTCTTCTTCTTCTTCTTCTAGCACGTCTGCTGTTGCGTCCACTGGCACCACCGCTACTGCCGCCACCCCTCCTGCGCCCCGCCAGCATGACTTCTTCTCACAACCACCTTCCCTCTCCTCTGGGCTTGCATTTACCTCCTGGGAAGTGCGCTTTAGCGCGTGGGCACAAGGGGAGCAGCTGTGGGAGTATTACTCCCCAGCTGTTCCTCCATTCACTCCCCTTGCAACTGAGACTGTCCGTGCCGTGCGCGCCCTCATCGCTGCCGCTCCTGAGTCGCTGATTGATGATGTCGGCACGTTCAATGCTGATCCTGTTGTCCAGCGTTTGGCGGACCCTGTCTGTGCATACGCCATGTTGCGTCGTCGCACCACCGTCACTGGCCAGGCCGCTCAGAGCGCCCTCAGAGTCCAGTTCAACACACTTCTCATGCGTAGTGACGAGACCGCTGATGCCTACTGGTCTCGCGGTCTCAAGCTCCTTCGCGAGCTTGGCAAAGCAGCACATGGCCAGCTCTCTACCGTCCTCACCATGGTCAACGGCCTTATCCCAGAGCTGTCCGACCTTCTTCGTGACATCAAAACTGACGAGCTACAGCAGCTTGCCTCACAGCCCGTTCCCCCGGATTCACCGCCAGGGGTAGGGGCTCTCTGGGATTTCACCTCCGAGCGTCTTGCTGCCTGGTGGACCAGTCTTTAGAACAAACACCTCCATCGCTCTTCGGTCACAGGCGTCGCTGCGCTCACCACTGCAGCAGCACCCTCCTCCTTCTCCTCTGCTGCACCCTCCTCCCTCTCCTCTGCTGCATCTTCCCCCGCCTCCACCGCCTCCTCTTCCTCTCCTGCCGCTGCCCTCATTTCCCAGGGTCGTGGCAAGAGCAAAGGGAAGGGCAAGGGCAAGGGCAAGGATAAGGGTGCTGCCGCTTCCCCTCGGGTTCCGGACGCCGTTGTGTGCTGGAACTGTGGCTCTACTGAGCACTCTACTCGTACTTGCCCAGCTCCTCTGGATGACCTATGCCTCGCCCGCGCCATGCACGCTCACTGGACTCGCACCTCCGGCTCCTCCTCTACATCCTCACCCTCAGGCTCTGCTGGCCCGTCGCGCTTCTCCGCCCCGCCTCCGGCTCAGGCTTACGCCGCCTCTAGCGTACCTTCTCCTCCACTACCTGTTCCTTACCCTTGGGGCTGGCCACCTCCTTACGGTGCCCCTGCGTACTCTGGGCCCCCGTCCTCTGCCTACACCACCCCACCGTGGTTCCCTCCTTCCTCCGGCGCATCTACTCCAGCTCCGCCGGCGTCAGTGGATGGCGATCGCGGTGATCGGGAGCGTCACCTTGAGCAGTCCCTCCTCCAGCTTCTTCGCCTTCATGATCAGGGAGGTGAGGGTGTTGCACCGCTGGCCAGAGGTCTTGTGTGTCAGACTGACGGTGTCCTTCGTGGGGATCCTCCTGGTCATGTTCTAGGTGCCTTGTGTGCGTTTGCCCCGTGGATTGAGCGTTGGCAGTCTAACTTTCTTCCTCGTTGTCTCTCCCTTTGTACCTTGTCTTCGTCCTCCATTGGCACTGTTGCAACGTCCAGTGTGTTGTCTCCTGTGCGCCTGTCCAGTGCCCTCTGGGTCCTTGACTCCCGGGCTACTCACCATATGACGTATGTGCGGTCCTCGTTCATCTCGTTAAGCCCCATCGGTTCTGTCCGCTTTGTTCGTACCGGGTCTGGTCAATTGCTGCCAGTTCAAGGTGTGGGTGTTGTTCGCTTTGTTGGCCCCAGTGGTGCATTATACCTGCCTGACGTTTTGTACGTGCCTTCATTGGAACTCAGCCTGCTGTCTGTGGCTTCTCTGGATGAACAAGGTATGGACTTCACTGCTAGCCGTGGTGTTGGCACAGTCTCCCTTCGCTCCTCCCAACGTGCTATTCTTCGTGGTGTGCGCTGTGGGAAACTCTACCGTGTCCCCTTGCACACCCCCTCCGCTCCAGCCATCAGCGCCGCCCTTGCTCACGTTGCCCCCTCCCTCACCCCTGACCTTGTCCGTCTCTTGCACCATCGCCTTGGTCATGTTCACACCGATGCCGTTCACAGCATGCTGCATCTCCAGCTTGCTCTTGGTCTCTCTCCTTCTACCTTCCCTGCCCCTTGTCCTACGGACTGCCTTGACTGTGCGCAAGGGAAAATGCATCGGTCTCCTTTCTCTTCTTTTGAGTCTCAGTCTTCCCATTCACTTGATCGTGTTCATGCGGATGTCATGGGGCCGTTGCCTCATGACCTCCTTGGTGATGTAGAACGCTACGTCTTATGACTTACCGATGACTTTTCTCGCTTTCGCTGGGTGTTCGCGCTCCGTCAGAAGAGCGATGTTTGCTCCGTCATAGATGCATGGCTTGTCCAGGCTGAACGTGCCTGTCAGCGGTCGCTGCGCATCTTACGTAGCGACCGTGGAGGCGAATTCTTGGGTCCCACCGCTCGTCTCCTCTAATCTCGTGGGGTGTGTCTGGAGACATCTGCTCCGTACACACCCCAACAAAACGGTGTTTCTGAGCGTTGGGACCGGATGCTTGCCGACGGTGTCCGCACGCTCCTGTCTGAGTCTGGCCTACCGCCACTCTTTGCCTTTGAAGCTATGTGCTACATGACGTGGGTCTGGAACCGTGTTCCCCACGGCCCCCTTCCCCGTACTGTCACCCCGTTTGAGCGCTGGCATGGCTGTCGGGCTGACCTTTGCCTAGCTCGGGTCTGGGGTAGTATCGCTTCTGTCTGG
>SZWC01028978.1:948-18878 GCA_023375785.1 Penium margaritaceum
ATAGATATAGATATAGATATAGATATAGATATAGATATAGATATAGATGTATATATATAGATGTAGATGCAGATGTAGATATAGATATAGATATAGATATAGATATAGATATATATATAGATATAGATATAGATATAGATATAGATATAGATATAGATATATATAGATATAGATGTAGATATAGATATAGAAATAGATATAGATATAGATATAGATATAGATATAGATATAGATATAGATATAGATGTATATAGATATAGATATAGATATAGATATAGATATAGATATAGATATAGATATAGATATAGATGCATATGGGTATAGATATAGATATTTTTTTACATAGACATAGATACATATAGATATAGATATAGATATAGATACAAAGCAAAGCAACAAAGTACACCATGGAACGTAGCACTTCAATCTGTGAACTTAATACTGTACATTTAATTATGGTCCATGCACCATTGCTGACCTCATTGAAAAGAAAAACCTTGATAATTTTGGTTTGATGTTTCATTTATGAAGGTGGAAGCCGCTCTTATGTGAGATGCTCACCTTGTGGCCTACCATATGCAAAAACTATTGGTTACAAAGACATGGTACAACACTAGGGTATAGAACCTTCTAGTATTGGGACAGGAATTCAAGACATGACATTGTTACCTTGAAGGGGAGTAGAGCGTATTACAGTAGATACTGACTATAACCATCTCACTTCCTTCTATATGCAGTCAAATCTCTCGAGGAGGCTGGAATTCTGGAGAAAAGACTTCAACCAATCTAAAATTCCCTAGGATTGCAAACCCGGCCAAACTAACACGGCTTGCCCCTTGACTTGGACTTGCCCTTCTCCCATGCCTCTCATTTTTCAAGGAAGAATTTCACAAAATGACACTTTGCAACACTTTTGCTAGCGACCACAATGCAACCAAACCCACTTTGCAAACCTCAACGACTATTGGTCAACACAACTGTTTTCAAGAACCATATCCAAATTTGCTACATCATGGAATGTTGGTTGTTCAACCCAATAACCTTAAACGCCATGGGCTTGTTGAGACGGAAGGAATTTTTTCACTCGATGCTCCTATGTCCATCAATCTACTGTCCAGGCATGTGGGACAAAAGAAGATAGTTCAGGCCCTTGCTGAGCACTACTGGAGGCTGCATTGGAGCACAAAATTCTAAAGTAATACATGTGATGTATTCTATTATCTCAGCAAGGTGCCCAGTGGAACCCTCCAACCTCTACAAATGCCAGTCAATATCCATGGATTTCATCATGGTAGTATCTGAGACCCAAAAGGCACATGACGCCATCCTGGTCACGATAGAAGAAAGATCCGTTCTAGCCAATTCTATTCCCATGAAAACCCAAATCACGGCTATAGAAGATTCCCCCATGTTCTACCAAAGCATGTTTAACTACCATGGAGTAACCCTCACAATCATCCCACACCAGGAATCACACGTTGCCAACTGGTTTTGGGTGTCATTGCAAGAACAATGTGGAACAAGGAAAAGCATTTCCTAATCATTCTTCTCCCCTATTTATGGACAGAATGAGAACATGAATTGTAAAGTCTATATGTATGTTGATCGAATGATGGAATGTTGGGGTGACTAATGTGCCCCGGTTGAGTTTTCCATAAAAATGCGGTCTGGGTTCAACGAGCATTTGCTAGACATTATTTCCAAGCCGGTAATTGATGTCATTGTCCAAGTTGGAGTAAAACAAATCTCACAATAAAAGTTGTCAAGTTTTTTTTGCTGTTGAGATATTCAGATTCCTGATGCGGATGTTAGAAATGCATTGTCGACTTTTCAAGTAGTGTCGCTAAATCTAGAATACATCCACTAATGCAAGTATTCATTTCTTGTACATCGTGGAGAGCAACTTTAGCCTTTGCAATCTGCGTAGCATGTACGCTAATGGTTTTTCTCCACATGTATTCTCTTTTAGGATAATAGCTCCTACCGCCTGATCAAAGGTTTCAATTTCTATTTTGTAGATTTTATACAAAAATCATAAGATGAGCGTTGAAGATGAACACTTCTCTACAAAATGGGAGAGGCAGCAGTCGGGGGAGCAGCGATGGCTACAGTCGATGGTTTACCCATGGTCCACTCGGTTTTTACAGTTGTACCATTAGAAGCTCCACTATTGCATCCCTCTCTCTTCACACCCCACCTCTCCTTCCTTCTCTCTCTTGTAAGGTATGCTGCTGCCTTTGAGCATGGTACCTTGGCCACTGCCGCTTGTAGGGGCCCATGCCTACGGTGGTTCGCCAATCTTGCGAGGTTGGCGGTGGAGGTTTTATTAGTGGGTTAGAGTCCCACACTACCTGAAACGGTGCCTACACCGGCTCTCTTAAGATTATGACAGGCTATTGCCTAAGTCGTTGCTGAAACACGCTTTGGGGTGGCGTGTGCAAGGTATGGTGGGGGTTTCTTTCCTCCGTGGGGTATGAATATACTGGTCGCAAATGCATCATCAGGAACAATAGCAGATGGAGCAGAAACTCATGAGCTTGTTAGATTTGCAGCAATATATGTTGATGCAGCTCCGACTGTACTCACGGCCCTACACTCTTTGGGAGTGGTAGCACCCAGGGGAGGAACGATGGCTACTACTGATGGTTCACTGATGGTCCACTCGGTTTTGCCAGTTGCAGCATCTGCACCTCCACTGGTTGCTGATACGTCATCAGCACTAGTAACTGATGGAGCAGAAATGAAGGAGCTTACTACATTTGCAGTAGCAGAGGTTCATGCAGCTCCGACTGTACTCGCGGCCCTACACACTTTGGGAGAGGTAGCACCCGAGGGAGCAGCGATGGCTACCGCACATGGTTCACTAATGGGCCACTCTGTTTTCCCATTTGTAGCATGGGAAGCTCCACCAGCTGTACAACCATCATTAGCACCAATAGCAGTTGGAGCAGTGACGTAGGAGCTTCCTATGTTCGGAGGTATGGAGGCAGTAGACCTGGGTCTGCGAGATCTAGCATCGAATGTAGCTGGGCAGTGTTTGTGGGAGACGGATGGCAATGATGTGGAGCTGGAGTCCCCTACAAGTACATCAATACAGCAAGAGAATGTAGATGCTAAGGGTGTAGCTGAGGCTGATGATGCAACCGATGCAACAGAGGCAGATGAGGTCATCCATGCCTCGCTTGTTAGTTTAGACCCTTCATTCGCCCCATACACATAAGAGACCATCTTGGAGGCGGAGGTGATGGCTCAAGAGGTGTTATGTCAGCCTCTTGATGACATTGAGAACTTAAACGTTGCGTATAGCATAGGAGACATGGACGTTGGTGCTCAGTAGTCAGTTGAAGGTGTTTTTTTTTCTTCAGCATGTGGATAGTCACATAGGAGAGACAGAGCACCACAAATACACACTTGATGATATTGAGTCCCATGGTGCTATGTGCGTACCATGTGACTCAAAGTGGACAGCTTCTGTCTCTTCTCCACGATGTACAAGAAATGAATACTTGCATTAGTAGCGATTCCCTGCTCCAGCGACTTCTCACGTAGACAAGGATACCACGGAGATTACGAGAGATTGGGAATTGTAAGAGACTCTTGACGTGGGACTCACTGAGTGATTTGGTCCTATTGGTGTAAAAGTGGTGTCAGACGTGGCAGCATTAGTAGCGCCTTCTCTTCATTTCAGGTGCTCCCATATTGTCCCTGAATTTAGTCGGTGTAGAGCTTTGTGCATGTAGGGGGAGCAGTTTTACTCTGGCACAGTGGCTGTGCGCCTCTTGTCCTAGGATCTTGCTAGCACAGGATGATGTAGGATTGCATTGACGGGGAATTCACTTTTCAAGTAGTATGTTTCTGGTGGTTTTGGTAGCCCAACAGGAGTGATGTTCTTTGGGCAGTGAACGGAATGAGAGTGCAAAGTGCACAATTGTCATTGCCACTTCATCAGTAGCTTGCTTGTTGCCGACTTCACGTGTCCCGTGCGTTCTGGTGACAATTTCAGCGGCTACGTCATTATTCGTGACGGCTTGTCAGCCAGGGGAAGTATTGTTGTATGGGCTTCTTTCCATCCCAGTGAGGTGTTTACTGCCTCGCACGGTGCATGCAGATGTATGAGACATTTGGGGTATTCTCCATGGTCAAAACCCAGGCACTCGGTGGTCTATACTGGTGTTGCAGGAGATCCATTCATGCTATTTTGGAATGTTCTTCAGATGTTGTACCGTGTCGGCGGACAAAACCCAGGCACTTGGGGGATTGGACCGGTGTGTTGATGAGACCCTGTGTTCCAGTATGAACTTCTGACAGTCGGCAAGTTTTTCCTTTTGTCTGGGTGCTGATCATGCATGTATTGTTCACCATTTGTACTTTCTCGGTGGTCGAGATCCGGGAAATTGGAGACATCTTCTCATGCCACAAGGAGACTGATTTGGATGTGTTTACATTGTGCGGAGTCTGTTATCCCCACCTTCTTGTTTGGGATCAGCGGGGGTGACGGGGCATGGTGGGCTAGCCGCAATCACCCCAACATAAGCCATGTAGGGGCTTATTTGTTCTCTCTCCTTTTTTCTAATGAATTTTGTCCCAGACTTGGGTAGATTTTGGTGCTTTGATTGCTCCCTCAGACCCAGCGCTTGTGCCTGTGTTTTCATCAGCCTGCATTCCCTCATTCATTCTCTAGAGGAAGGCATGCTGGGACACTCATATTCTTTTGGAGGCTTTAGGGTTTTCTCGATGGACCGGGAATGGACCTTATTTGCATGTTTTGCATCGTGTGTGTATCAATCGGTGCCAGATGAGTGCGTGTGCTCAGTCGTTATGTCTGACACAATACTTTGTATCCGTAGGACGAGACGGCTCTGCAATTGGATGTCTGTTCTAAGTTATGGCCAAAACAGTGGTTTTGGGCCGGTTTAGGGAAAACTAACCTGCTGCAATGCACACCTTGACTGACGCAGGCAGCAGCTATTCACATTGTGTGCTTGTTAGTTGTTATCTCTCTCTCAACTGCTGTGATGTGAATTGTCCCCATCTGTCTGTACAGCTTTCTGTGACCACATGGTCCTGTTCATGCTTGTGCAGATCTCTGATGCAGACCCAGCTGACATCAGAGCACCAACGGGTGGCGATCCCACCCACCAGCAGCTCCCAGGTAGCTGCTACGACATCCTAGATGCTTATTGGGGTGCTTTGTTGTTTTTTCTATAATTTTCTCGGTGGACTGCCTCTTGAGCCCGGTTTGCATGTTTTGTATTTTGTTTCCACCCATTGGTGCTGGACCTATGCGTGTGACATGTTGAAGATTGCCCCTCTGCATGCCCGAGTTCGGTGCCTCGAGGCGCCGACGAGCCGCCAGAGACAGGAAATTCCTTGTCGAAGGATCTGGTGACTTGATGATTACTCATATCCTAAAATGGAGGATTGCCCCTAAAAATTGACGAGTTGCTGAATCCGGTGGAAGTTGTTTCACTGGAATCGGACTTGTAACGAGGGAGATATGGGCTTCCAAAGTTGGGGTGTGCGTGGTGGCTCTCGGAGCCGGCCGTTGTTCGACTTCCGGTGAATAACTGACCTGAATGACTAACAAAATGCCATCTGGAGATTTTGCTCCGGAACATGTGCCGAGGCGTCCGGTGGATGATCCGTCGGATTTCAGGAGTGCAGTTTGCTACTGAGGGACTTCGCCAAAATCCTGGCTCGGAGTCCAAAGCTCAGTAGTGCAGTTTGTTACTCGGGGACTTCATGAAAATTCCGACTGGAGGTCCGCGAACAGGTTTCGACCCACATCAATCCCCATCACCAAACTCGATGATTAACTCATCAAAACAGACCCCAAAGGCGCGAGGGGCACCGGCACTATGCGTAGGGACATCTGCGCCTTTGGAATGGCGTTTTGATGGGTCCTTGATGTGTAAGGGCACCTCGGCGGACGACGTGGTGCGCGCAGCCGACTGAGCGGCTGATTTGGGGTGCTACACTTTGGCTGATGTAGCGGGAGCCATTGTGATCCAAGTCGCGCACAGTTTGGTGCGTTGGAGAGCTCATGACTAGCCCTACAAGTATTCAGATCATTTCCAGGTTAAAGAAAATGCAAAATCACGTTTTTCCCTTTGCAGAAGTGACTGTCTCACATTTGTCTTCAACTGCAAGAAACATAGCGTGGGGCGACCAGAAAGCTCACGCTTAGACTCAGAATCACCCGCACAAAACACAGTTGTGAGCACAGAATACCCGTCGGGCCATGTTGGAACTGCACCCCAGTTTCTGATATGACAATCCTAGCTTCGTTCTGGAAATTTTGCATCAATAGGTTGAGACGTTTTTTCCTTTGGATGCATGTGTACAGAGGTATGGTCAACCAGTGCGCGCTGCGGCAGGTATCTGTGATGTGTACTTAACAGTTGCCATTTCTCTCTGTATCATAAAGCTATTAGAGCTTTTGAGACTTTGTGTGTCTCTCTAGCCTAACCCTTGTTGTTTCTTGCACCTGCTTACTTGCTAGTGCCTTGCTGCCCAAACAGTGCCACCACATCCATTAGGAGGCTTCCTCATAGTTTCTTGTGGTATTAGAGGAGTGAGACATCCCTCGCTAAGCTGCACACCAGAGACGCAAAAGTGGCAACTGTTGTGAGAGTCATTGCTACAGCCACGGTTCAGGGAGGACCCACCAACACACAATGATCCATCATATTAGATTGCAACAGCAAGGACACCCTTAAGAAGAAACCTACAACAACATCACCATGGCCACCAACATGAATGCAGCACTTGGTACATGTGATGTCCCTATCCGGTTCGTGAAGCTCCTCGGAAGCTTAAGCCAGGTCGCACCTACCACCATCCAGGATGTGTGAGAGTGTAATGACCTCAAACGACCACAGCTTTAAACATTATTGGGCTTGTTAGAAATTCCTGGTCATAATTTGTCCATCGCATCCACCCACGCTTTGTTTCGTGCCCTGAACGATACAAAACTTGAGAACACGCCGACAGATCAAGAAGTTTTCTAGACTTTGGGCTGTGACAAAAAATGGATTTCTACGTTTCTACATTTCTTACAAAACTACCACTATTGCATTCAGCAACCCCTGCAGCATCATCCCTTCACGTTTTGCTTAATTTAGAGAGCATTCATGTTGATGTAATCATTGTGGATGATGATGTCATCAATAACTTATCCAATTTTTTGCTCGGACTTCATGTTTTTAACGTGTCTCAAGCTCTTGAGAAACACAGTTGAATTTTCAATCTGACCACGTTTTCATTTTTCCCTACAAATGGCCCACATGATTCCTGGTGACGACAAACAGAAGAGGCCTACTGCTCCATCTGGATCTAGCTCCGAGGCTAAGACATCTAATCCTTGCTCCCAAACCATGGGCACCCTCTTCCAAGCCCAAGAGGACATCCGGTAGCAACAGGCGGCACAAGCCGCGACCCTCGAGGAGATTCTCACTTTGCTACAGAGGAAGCAACACCCTCCGCCAGCCACAACCAGAGCACTAGAGAAGGACGTGTAGTAGCAGGGTGTACAGCAACAGATGCTGGTAGGAGAGGACAACAACAGTGGTTACAAGGCTCGAGAGTGACCAGTCGCTAGGCTTCTGGCCTACAACGGCTAGAGTCCGTCAAGTAGATGAGCCGTCTCCGGTTGGGTCAATGGATCACTCCCACGTAAGATTCCAAATTTTGTGTGCCTTCATTCTCAACGCGCCATTTTTCCGCCGCGTCCTTTGGTGAGCTCTCGATTCCATGTGTGCTCCAGCATGCCCCTTAGGTCGCCCTCCCCACGGAGCGGTGGCCGAAGGGCTTCGAGACCCAACCACCACGCTATGATAGCGCTGTTGGGTTCGACGACTGGGAGACCCTCTTCCCGGTATCTACAAATAAGATGATTCAGTGTGGATGGAACGTTCTTTGCAAGGAGATGAACAATCTTCTACATTAAACTGTTTCATGACAAAATCCCCATTAGTGATCTACCCAAAACTAGATATCCATGAAAAACAGCTTCCTAGCACTGATGTTGCTGGCGTGGCAGTACAAGCCGGCCAACTAGCTCACTAGCATACACAGGTGAAGGTGAGAACACAAACGGTTGGCTAGGGACACAAGTACAAGTGTCAGAAGCTGCAAACATTGAATTTTGCATAGAGAAATGACAATTGAGGCCTGGACAACCTAAATAGTGTCATGGACCTAGTGGATGCACACACATGCGGCGCACAACGGTGCTATTTTCTAGCAAGAAAAAACAGTGGCAAAACACAGTTTTGGCCATAACTCCCTGCACACACGTCACAATGGCAAGCCTTTTGAACCAAAACAACTGCATCCACAAGATCTACGTCCTTATAGCCTGCATGCCTATGTGTTGTCCCACAGCACGAATCTACAAAACACGAGAGTCTTCTGGTTTTTTGTCACCGTCGCTAGTCTCAAGGATCTGCACATGAATGGACATGAGTCGAGGGGTCAACGTAAGCCGTGTACGACACACACAACAACACTCCCCCATGACCTGAGGGTGAAATACGTCCATGCACATGTAGACACTAACATTGTACAGAGTAAGAAATGCACAGCCGCTTCAGGCAGCAAGCACAGCACACGCAAGATGGCACATGAGGTATCAACCTGCAATAGGGATGGGACAGAGTCCCACGGATCGAGTGGCCGCATGAAACTTCGAACGACCGAGAGCCTTGGCTAGAAAATCCACACACTACTTCATAGTGCCCACGTGGATGACTCGGATCTCACCACGATCAACCAGATCACGCACGAAGTGGTACTCGACATTGATGTACTTTGTGCGTGCATGGAACACACTTGGGTTCTTGGTGATGGCCTCCGCGCTCATGTTGTCACACTGGAAGACGACAGGGGGGACGGACTGACGTAGTTCACGCAACATACGGACGAGCCAGACACACCCTGCTGCACCAGCGCCTAGAGCAACATACTCTGCCTCCGCAATGGTACGTGCAATGCAGCCCTGCTTCCCACTTCGCCAGGATACTACAGTGCCTCCAACGAGAAATATGTAGCTGGTGCGGCTCTTGCCATGTGAACTCCATGCCCAGTCACTGTCAATGTACCCATCGAGCACAACGGACACCTGCTTGCGAAAGCACAGGCCGAAGCGTGCGGTGGACAGGATGTAGCACACACACCGGACTGCAACCTCCTGTATTCGCTGGCGTGGAGCCTGCAAGAACTGAGCAAGCAGGTTGACAGTGAAGGCAATGTCAGGCCATGTTGTGGTGGCCAAGTACATGAGCAAACCAATGATTTGTAGGTACAGGGTCACATCGACTTGCTCCCCCAGGTCAGCTGGGTCATCCACCTTTAGGGCGGCCTGCCCCTTAGGGATCATGGGCGTGGAGGCTGTGCGGACGGCAGCGAGGAGGTTGGCAAAGTGCTCCCCCACAGTCTCTATGTAGCGTCCCTAATGAACACGGGGTTTGCGGCAAACTCGGTTGCGCACGATCTCCATCCCGAAGAAGACAGATGCCTCACCAAGATCTTTCATCTTGTAGGCCAAGGTGAGAACGACCTTGGCAGTGTTTACTGCTTCGAGGTCGGGTGAAGTGATCAGAAGATTGTCCACGTAGACGAGGATGGCGGCGGGCGATGTTGGGAATTGTGAAAGGAACAGGGATGGGTCAGCATCACTCTGAACATACTCAGTGCGTCTCATCGTGCTGGTGATCTCCTGATTCCAGCAACAAGGTGACTATTTCAGGCCATACAAGGCCTTCCGCAGACGGTACACGCGACCAGTGCCATCCTCAAAGCCGGGTGGCTAGACCATGTAGATCTCCTCGTCAAGGTCCCCATTCAAGAACGCGTTGTTGACATCCATCTGATGGAGTTCCCTGTTGTGCTGTGCCACCTGGCTCAGCAGCGTGAGCGTGGTCATCATCCGCCGAACAGGGGCAAAGGTCTCGATGTGGTCCACGCCCGGGACTTAAGAGAAGCCTTTTGTTGTCAAGCGCGCTTAGTAGCGCTCCACATTGCTGTCTGGATTGAGCATCTTGTGTAGAACCCACTTGGCCTTGATGGCCTTGCAGTTTTTTGGCAAGTCCACTAGCTCAAAGACGCCGTACTCTCGGATGGCATCGAGCTCGGCCTGGCATGCAGTGCGCCACTGCTCAGCGTCGGGTGTTGATAAGGCCTCAGGCAGACTAGTGGGATCGGGAGACAGCACTGGTGCACTACGTGTAGCCAGGGCATACACCGCTGAGGGAGGGTTGACCGTCGCCATGGACTCAGCGGCGTCATGAGCAAGGACGCACTCATGAGCAGGTAGTGCCATACGAGTGGCACAACCAGGGTGAACCTCAGCGAGGCCCCGAGCACTCAGGCTGAGGGCTTTCGTGCCCGGGTCACCGCTAACAACGCTGCACGTGGGACGAGGGCGGAAATGTCCGTCGGGTGCCCGTGTGTAGGAGTCCGACGGGGCAGGAGCAGTGGGAGCTGCTAACTCACATGCCGGTGTGGAATGCATGGCAGGCGCCCCACTCAAGGCTGGCGTGGCCTCAAGAGCCGAGGACGAGCCCACGGCAGATGCAGGCACATCCGCGGCCGGACGCATGGACGACTCAGAGCCAGACGCAGATGCGGACGCAGCATCAGGCCGAGCCTGTGATGCGAAAGGAAGTGTAGGATGAGGCAGAGCCTCAGAAGCGGAGGCAGACTCGGACGTAGACTTGGACACAAGCGAGAGCCAAGAGTCGGGGGCAGGGGAGCGAGCCGCAGATGGGGTGGGGTTGGGGGTGCCTGTGGGCACAGCCTTTGGGAACAGCCCCTGGGGTGTCGACGACAGAGTGACCGTACTGGCCGATGGCACTGTGCCAATCGTGACGGGAGCCTCCCCCACACTACGGGGTCCGACACACCCATAAGCATGAGCAGCACGCAGAGCGTGGATGCGAGCTAGGCCGCAAAAGGTGAGATGCTTGAAGAAGAGAGCATCACGGGACTCCACGATGCGGCATCGCTCAAGGTCCCAGAACCGCCAGGCCTTCGACCGCGGGACGACACCAACGAAGGCGTAGATGCGGCCCCGCGGAGAGAGCTTGCTCCCTTGCTGCTCCGGTGTGATCCAGACGCAGGCAAGGGCGCCCCAGACACGGGCCAGGCGCAAATGCGCACGACGCCCATACCACAGCTCGTAGGGCGTGCGGTGACCTTGGAGGGGGCCGTGGGGAATGCGGTTCCAGACCCAAGTCATGTACGCCATGCCCTCGAAGGCAAATGCCTCAGGCATAGCGCTGTCAACATGCATGGCGCGACCCGCATCCTCCATGGTGCGGTTCCAACGCTCTGAGACTCCGTTCTGCTAGAGAATGGCGGGAGCAGAGAGGTTGTGGAAGACACCAAGCTCGGTGAAGAAGCGGACCATGTCACCAAGGTACTCACCACCGCGGTCCGAGCGGAAGGTCTGAAGGCGACAGGGGGAGTGGCGCTCGACCATGACCAGCCAAATGCAGACCGCAATCACTCTTCTGACATAGACTGTACACCCAGTGCATACGCGTGAAGTCATTAGTCAACGTTAGGATGTAGGGACTGCGGTCCTTGTAAAACTTGATAGGGAGCGGACCCATGAGGTCGGAGTGGACAAGCTCCAAGGGCCGACGAGCCCCAGAGACGAACGCAGGATAGGTGGGCCGGTGCATTTTGCCTTCAACACAGGCCAGGCAGTCGGTCGTGGACGGCACCTTGAAGGACGTCGCATCAAGACCCAGAGCATGCTTAGTGCGGATCAACCTGTCGACAGCCCCCAGGTGCACATGACGGAGGCGTCGATGCAGGAGACGGTGGTACTTGGGGGATAGAGCACCAGCGATAAAGACACGAGCAGTGGAAGACAGAGGCAAGGAGGGGGCACTCGCAGTGGACTTAGAGATGTGATACAGATCATCGACGACCGTCCCACTAAGGAAGGTATCCTTGGTCTGGCACACAAAGATGCGAGCATCGGTAGTTGTGTGCGTGATACCCAGGCCCATCTTGGTACAAGCACGGATAGACAGCAGGCTGAGTTCCAGATCAGGGACAAAGAGGACGTTGGAGATGTATATGCGACCAGCGGGCCCAGTGAACTACACAACCCCAATACCCTGGACAGGGACCTCATGGCCAGCTGCAGTGCGAACAGAGCAAACAGTGCCAACAGGATGGAAGACAACGAAGTCCTCACGTCGACACGTCATGTGATGGGTGGCACCAGAGTCAATGACCGAGGTGTCGTCAGTGACACGCATACAAGGGGCAACGTGGCACTCGGCGACAAAACACGACGTAGTAGCAGGGCGCTCGGCGGGTGGCATGACAAGGTGACGAGCGGAACGCACATGAGACGCATTGAGCCAAGACACCTCCTCAGGTCCGTCATGCCCACACAGCTGGGCATGAGAACCACCACAGGCATCACCACGCAACGACACAGACAGTCCACAGGCAGTAGAACCCCCCGGCTCAATCAACACACTCGCACCTCCCGGAGATGAGAGGAGGGCGAGAAGCCGGTGCAGCTCGGTGATTGTCTTGTCGTGGTCGGCGAGCGCCTGGTCGCGAGGGTCAGCGGAGGAGCGTGCTGTGGTGGTGGGCTGCTCTGGGATGGCTGCCGTAGTGGCGGCTGAGCGGGCGGTCGCACCGGACGTCTCGCGCACGCGCGCCTCGTGCACCTGTTGCAAGCCGCGCATGACCTTTGCCCAGTCCAATGGTCGTTCATGCGAGTGCAGTCCGGGTAGCCATGGTCACCCCCGCAGTTGAAGTACACAAACCGACGGCCCATCGTGCTTCCGGAACCAGCACTGCCGCTGTTGCTGCTGTTGCCGGCGATGCTGCTGCACCTCCCGCCACTACTGCTGCGGCTGATGCTGGTTGTGCTCGTGCTGGTGACGCTGCTGGTCCCGCCGCTAGAGCCACTAGCTGATGATTTGCAGCCCTTCTTCACCTGAGTTGGTGCTGCTGTCGCAGTAGACGGCTGGGAGGAGGACGCAGCGGCAACTACAGCTGAAGCGGTGCTCCTGCAAGCGCGGTTCACTGCGTCCATGCCGGCGACCTCCAGGATTCGGAGGGTGGCCCAGCGCAGTAGGGCCCCCATGTCGCACAGCAGGGTCTCGTTGAAGTTGCTGAAGATGTGTGCGTAGTCGGGGTAGATGCCGTAGAGAATGATCTGGAGGGCGGAGTACTATGCGGGAGCATCGTCTCCCGGCTCCTCATGCAGCTAGATCGCCTGATGCCAATTGTCAGCTCCAGACTCCTGAGCAGTCTGGCAGAGGGAGTTGAAGTCGGCGAGGCGCTAGGACGTCAGCTTCAAGGTGGCTCCCTCAAAAAGAGTGACAACCGGTGCCCACGCCGCGCAAGGGTCAGCTCTCGAGCCGGTCAGCGAATCACGAAGGAAACGACTGAAGTCCTTGGTGAAGTCCGGAGCGGCCTTCATAAGGTCGGAAGCGACGCGGACCGCCATCTGTGTCTGGGCGGGGTCAGACGCCTGAAATGGAGTGAGGTAGTAGGCGAGGACTCCCTCCCTTATGGCCCACGTGGGGAAGTGCGGTTCCCAGAACTTGAAGTCGTTTCCAGTCCAGAAGACGGGCGGGTCAGACTCAAACCACTTTAGGGCCTTGACTGTCGGTAGAGCGACGGCCGAAGCCACTACGAGGCCGGGCATAGAGGAGGCAATCCCCTTACCGAGGCAGGCCCGCAAAGCCAGCTCCTTAAAGCTCAGAGGGCGGCGGGATGAGCTCGGGCCAGCATCACTGCTAGACCTGGTATCCTGGAGGGTGTCATTGGCCTCATGCCGTCTGCGACGTGCCTCCAGGTGGATGAGGCATGCTCACAGCAGCTCTTCCTCGACCTCCTTGCCGGAGTCAGAGAGGTTCTCCGCGACCTAATCACCATTACCGCCGTGGGCGAGGTGGTCCTCGCTCGGGTCAGCGGAAGGATGCTGCTGTTGCTGCTTGGGCTACTGCTGCATCTGCTTGGGCTGTTGTTGCCGAGGTAGTAAGCCCCGGATCACGGCCTGCAGCTCAACGACCTGCCTCGTCAAGGTATTGCGGCTCTCCGCCTGTAGGTCAGCCAGCGCACGCACTTGGCGCGCTAATGTTGTCAAGCTTGGCAGCCGCTGTTGTTGCTGCTGTTGGAGCTACTACTGCTGCCGCTACTCTTGTTGATGCTGTGATGTTGCTGCTGCTGCTCCTACGGCTGCAGCAACTTCTGCGGTTGCTACTACTACTGCTGTTGTGGCTGCTACTGCTATCGCTGTGGCAACAATGGCGGCGGCCGGCGTTGGCCGCTGACAGTGCTGCCCTCGGTAGCTGTGTCAGTGGTGGCGCTGGAGGGAGTGAGCTTCGGCATGACGGCTGGCTCCCCCCCGGTCCCCCTGTTTTTTCTTTTCCGTTTTTTTTTCATATGTTGTTGCGGAACCTTACCTCCGCCGAACGCCACCGTGGAAACGCCTCCACGGAGCACCTCTCCGGTATACTTCATTGTAGAAGTTCTGCGGATTGCCGCGGATCAACTTGGGCAGGACGCGGTTGCGCTGACGCGAAACACGACGGGGTGCCATGAGTAGCCACCGCGTTTGCGTCGATGCGAAATACTTTGGGGTGTCACGAACTGCTGGAACACCTTCATCCGTGTGTTTCGCGACCACCGTAGGGCTGCCGCGACTGGCGACCGCGAAAGCACCGCCGAGCTCCCGCGGACTAGCGACGGCGGAACCACCGTGGAGTATCACCAGCGTGTTCCAGAACCACCGCGGAGCTGTTGCAGTGGAACACCGTGGATTCGTGGAACACCATGGATCTGCCACGGCACTGTCACCGCGGAGTGCCAAGTTCGGAACGCCGCGTGCGACCGCGATGGATCTGCCGCACTGTCGGTGGATTCCGTTGCCGTCGCGCAGCTGCCGCATCCGCCGCGGTGACCTCGTCATTGCAGAGCACCACGGAGTGTACGTGGAACGGTTGCTGCTATCACGGAACGGCCGCGGAACCGTCGCAGAATTATTGAAAATGAACGGTCGAAACGGTGGTGGATCCTCCCAAGACCTCTCACCGAGACAGGGGGCGCCGCTGCTGCTGCTACTCAAGGCAACGGCTGCGGTCGCTCACTGCCACTGCGGTTGCTGCGCCTCAGCTACGCAACTGTGCAAGCACAGGCACGCTGCTCTGGTACCATGAAAGACGACTTCCTAGCTCTACAGTTGCTGGCATGGCACTACAAGCCGGCCAGCTAGCTCACTAGCACACACAGGTGAACATGAGAAGAGCAAGGAGTTGGCTAGGGACACAAATACAAGTGTCCGAAGCTGCAAACATTGAATTGTGCAAAGAGAAATGACAACTGAGGCCTGGGCAACCTAAACAGTGTTATGGACCTAGTGGATGCACACACATGCGGCGCACAATGGTGCTATTATCTAGCACGACAAAATAGTGGCAATAACACAGTTTTGGCCATAACTCTCTATAGACACGTCAGAACGACAAGCCATTTGAACCAAAACGGCCGCATCGATAAGATCTATGTCATGATAGGCTGCACGCCTATGTGCTATCCTACAGCACAAATCTACAAAATACGAGAGTCTTCCGGGCGCCCGTTGCCGTAGGCAGTCGGTCGTCTTCCACCATCGCCCGTCTCGGGGATCTGCACGTGAATGAACATGAGCCGAGGGGTCACCTTAAGCTGTGTACGACACACACAACAACAATCCATAGTGCCCACATGTATGTATGCATGTACGACATCATTTTTAGCATAACAAAATTGAAGTGTGTACTAGAAATTTCGAGACGATAAAAATTTTGTCATTGAACTTGGACATCGAGATGAGATTGAGATTTCAACATGGATTATAGTTTGAAATTGACATTTTCTCAGTCTCAAGCTTCGGGATTAAGAATCTGATTTTTAGTCTCAACATGTTCCAGATGAGCTGGAGATTCTCGCTCAATCTCAAATTCCATGCCTTAGCAATAGGATTCTTTGTGCTACTAGTTTGGAGGGGTGGTCAGCACCCGGGTTGTTACGCACAAGTTGCTTTGGTAGGATCCTTTCCTGCTACATGCCTACAAGATTAATCGGCTAGCAGGTCCTTGGTCTAGGCCTCGGTGTGCCTCAAGGTGCAAGCAAGGATGAGCTTGCTGCTTTCCCCTCGTCACCTCCATCACTGCTCGCTACCACCTCTGGCGTTTGTTACTTTTTTGACGACTTTTGATTTGTGTGGTGTTGTAATGTGAGTCGTTTCCGTCCATTTGTACAGCTTACTGTGACCACTCGACCGTATCCATGCTCATGCAGATCCCTCATACGAACCCAGCTGGCACTGGAGCACTCACGGTTGGTGGATCCATCCACCAGCAGCTGCCAGACGGCTGCCACAACGTCCCAGGTGCTTGCTGGGGTGCGCTATATTTTCTACAGACGCTAGAGTTTTCTCAGTGGACTAGCTCTCCAACCCGATTTGCATGTTTTGCATTATTCATCCACCGATCGATGCCGGACTTGTGCATGTGAACAGTCGTAGCGTCCGGCTGGAGATTCTACATCTCTAGGTTTAGACGGTGTTGCGTTTGAATGCCTGTGCACAAAGTTGCGGCCAAAACTTCCAGGTGCTGGAACTTGGAGGTCACTCGTACACTGACACGTGCCGGTTACGTACAGAGTGACGCTGACCCATCCCTCTTCCTCAGACGGACAGCTGAGAGCTTCACCGCCATCCTGGTCTACATGGACGACCTCCTGATTGCGTCTCCTTCTATGGAGGCCGTGAAGGAGGCCAAGGCAGTTCTTTAGGCTGCCTACAGGATGAAGGACCTTGGTCTTGCAACTATGCTTCTCGGGATGGAGATCGTGCGTGATCGTCAGCTACGGACGCTCTTGTTGCATCAGGCACGTTACACTCACATTGTGGGGGAGTGGTTTGTTGACCTCTTGGGTGCAGTTCCTACAGCCTCCACCCCCATCACACCTGACGGGCAGGATGCTCTGAAGGTGGATGATCCCGCAAACCTAGGGGAGACAGTGGACGTGACCCTGTACTTGCGCCTGAATGGCTCCTTGATGTACTTGGCCACTACCACACGACCCGACATTGCCTTTGCTGTCAACCTCCTTGCACAATTTTCACAGTGTCCTCGAGCGAGAGCCCTTCATGCTGCTGTGAGAGTGGTGCGGTATGTGATGTCCACACAGTACCTTGGACTCTGCTTTCGACGACAGTGTTTGGTGGTAGTCGACGGCTACACAGACATGAGAAACTGCTAGGAAGCCTCCTAGCCTTGCTGCTGCTGACGTGGCGACACTGTCCAGTCAGCTGACGCACTAGCAAGCAGGCAGGTGCAAGAAACAGCAAGGATCAGGCTAGGGAGATGCGCAAAGTCTCATAAGCTTCAATAGCTTAGTAAATGCAGAGAGAAATGACAACTGACAGGTCCAGGGCATAAATACCTGCCGCGGCTCACGGCGGGTGTCGCACGCGGCAGTCCAAGAGCTGTCCTAAAACCGGCCCAAAACCACTGTTTTGGCCGTAACTCTGCGCACACATGTCAGAATCCTATGCCGTCTGAACCTAGACGTACAGAATCAAAAGACGCACGCAACGACTGGTCACATGCATGCATCCATCGACGGACAGAGAGTATATAATGCAAAAACATGTAAATGGGCCTCATGCCCAGTCCGCCGAATGGCGCCTGCAAGACGTAGAAGTCACAGCAAGGAGTCCCGGTGACATCTGGGGCTCTGGAACAGTGGTCGGTCAGCTCCGGATGGGTAGTCCGCCGCCTGTCGTCGCGCCGGTGTCACCAGGGCCGCCTGCCTCAGGGATCTGCACGAGTATGGACACGGCCGAGTGGTCACAGTAAACTGTACAGGAACGGCACAAAGCACAACACTCCCCCATGACC
>SZWC01028979.1:10996-24551 GCA_023375785.1 Penium margaritaceum
TTCACTATGTCCATGGTTCTTAGGTCAAATTATTACTGTTTCGATGGTGCTTCGGACACCCGTTCACTGTGTCTATGGTGCATTGGTCAAATTATTACTATTTCAATGGTGCTTTGGTCACACGTTCACTGTGTCTATAAAATGTAGGTTGCATTATCACTGTTTCAACGGTACGCCGGTCACACCTTTCTTGTGTCTACGGTGCTTTGGTCACACTATCACTGTTTGAATGGTGCTTTGGTCACAATTTTGTCTATGGTGCTTTGGTCACATTATCACTGTTTCAACGGTACTTTGGTCACAAGTTTACTGTGTCTATGGTGCTTTGGTCACACTATCACTGTGTCTATGGTGCTTAGGTCACACTACGACTTACAATCCATGATCGTTGAGAACGGTTATCTCAGCCAGGATAACTTAAAGGAGTGTGCGTTTGACTTGGATGTGAGCGCCAGCCACATCCACGTCAGAAATGAGGGGATGATGGTTGAGACCAATATCATGTAGGTCAAAGCATTGCGGTGTCCAGTGATGGAATTTGACGGTTATTGTGCATGCCTAACGAACGATGCCGCCTCTTCCAAATATGAGAGTAATCGTTGCAAGGAAAACAAAAGTGTGCTGAGCAACCATGTCCTAGGGCCTTGGTGCCTCCCAATCCCAAGACAAAGCTAGCATGCGACTTGCATGAGCTTAGTGGGGTTTGGTTGAGTTAATCCAACCAACCCACATGTGTTGAAAGATGTGTAGTGGACCTACGCGTGCTCATGAACATGTGGTTGCAACCCAAGAGGACTGATGTCTAGATATTGGGTTGCACGTACTAACAATGTTGTGGGGAGGTTCCACCTTGGTAACAACTGTCAGGAATAGCATCAAAGCATTTACACAATGACCTGATGCATACGTCACCTGGGACGCGGCTGGAAAGCTTGGGTGCATTCCGATGGACGGGCGCTATAGGGGACATAGCAAAAGTATTACTGGGTGTGGTGCATAGGCACGAGCACCGAGAGGTAACACAAGAAGTGGGAAAGCATGAGGATTGCAAGGACCATAACATGTATTGGCAGTGCGAAGGCACGGACTGGGAGGTTGCAGTGCTGAGGCACGGGCGGAATGAGGACGAGGGTCGAAGCGACCACACGCAGACCAACGACCAGAGGTAACAGCTGAGACATTGATGTGGGCATGCGCGAAGATGTAGACCAATGACTAGAGGTAACGACTGATACATTATTACTGTTTAGATTGTGCTTTGGTCACACCTTCTCTATGTCTATGGTGCTTTGGTCACATTATCGCTATTTCAATGGTGCTTTGGTCACACTTTCATTGTGTCTATGGTGGTTAAGTCACATCATTGCTGCTTCAATGGTCCTTTGGTCACACCTTCATTGTGTATATGGTGGTGAGGTGACATCATCATTGTTTCAATGGTGCGTTGGTCACACTTTAACTGTGACTTTAGTGCTTCCGTCACATTATCACTGTCTTAATGGTGCTTTAGTCACATGTTTACCATGTCTATGGTTCTTAGGTCAAGCTATCACTGTCTCAATGGTGCTTTGGTCACATTTTCACTGTGATTATGGTGCTTACGTCCCATTAACACTGTTTCAATGGTGCTTTTGTCACACTTTCACTGTGTTTATGGTGCCTAGGTCACATTATCACCTTTTCAATGGTCCTTTGGTCACACATTTACTGTATGTGGTGCTTTGCTCACACTATCACTATTTTAATGGTGCTAGGTCACACCTCCACCGTGTCTATGGTGCTCGCGGCACATTATCACTGCTTCTATGGTTTTTGGGTCACCCATTCGCTGTGTACATGGTTCTGTGGTCACATTATCACCATGTTCATGGTGCTTTTGTCACACGTTTACTGTTTCGTATAGGTCGTAGGTCAGATTATCACTATTTAAATGGTGCTTTGGTCACACTTTCACTGTGTCTATAGTATGTAGGTCACATTATCATAGCTTCAACCGTACTTTGGTCACAAGTTTACCGTGTCTTTGGTGCTTAGGTCACATTATCACTGTCTCGACGGTACTTTGGTCACACTTTCACTGTGTGTATAGTACTTATATCCCATTATCACTCTTTGAATGGTGCTTTGGTCATGTTTTCACCGTGTATATGGTGCTTTGGTTAGATTATCAATGTTTCAATGGTGCTTTGGTGACACTTTTATTGTCTATGATGTGTAGGTCACATTATGACGTTTTCAATGGTGCGTTTGTCACACTTTCGATGCGTATAGGGTGCTTTGGTCACATTATGACTGTGTCACTGATGCTTTGGTTATACTTTCACTATGTGTATGGTGCTTAGGTCAAGCTATCACCGTTCCAATGGTGCTCAGTCATAGTTTCACTCTTTCTACGGTACTTTGGTTACATTATTGCTGTTCCAATGGTGCTTTGGTCACACTTTCACTATGTCTATGGTACTTTGGTTACATTATCACTATTTTAATGGTACTTTGGCCACGCTTTTATTGTTTATATGGTGCTTTGGTCATGCAATCAATATTTCACTTGTGTTGTGGTCACACTTTCACCGTTTCTATGGTGCTTTGGTGACATTATCACTGTTTAGTGGTACTTTTGTCACAGTTTCACCCCGTCTATGGTGCGTTTGTCAAAGTTTCATGGTTTCAATGGTGCTTTGTTCATACTTTTGCTGTGCCAATGGTGCTTATGTAACATTATAATGATTTCAATGGTGGTATGGTCACACGTTCATGTTTATATGGTGCTTTGGTCACAATATCACTATTTCAATGATGATTTGGTCACGCGTTCACATTGTCTATGGTATTTTGGTCACATTATCACTGTTTTAATGGTGCTCTGGTCACATTTTGACTCTGTCTATAGTGCTTATGTTACGTTATCACTATTTCAATGGTGCTTTGGTCACATTATCACTGTTTTAATGGTGCTCTGGTCACATTTTGACTCTGTCTATAGTGCTTATGTTACGTTATCACTATTTCAATGGTGCTTTGGTCACATTTTCACTATGTCTATGGTACTGAGGTTACATTGTCAGTGATTCAATGGTGCTTATGTCACACTCTCACTATGTCTATGGTGCTTTGGTCACATTTTCGTTGTCCATGGTGCTTTTGTTACACTTTCACCGTGTCTATGGTGTTTTGGTCACACAATCATTGTTTCAATGGTGCTTTGGTTATACTTTCTTTGTGTCTATGGTGCTTAGGGCACCTTCTCACCTTTTCAATGGTCCTTTGGTCACAATCTCACTCTCTCTATGGTGCTTTAGTCACATTATCACTGTTCTAATGGTGCGTTTGTCACACTTTCACTGTGTTTTTGGTGCTTTGGTTACGTTATCGTGGCTTCAATGGTGCTTTTGTCATACATTTATTGTGTATATAGTGATTTGGTCACATTATCATTGCTTCAATGGTGCTTTGGTCACACTTTTATTGTTTCTATGGTACTTAGGTCACGTCATCACTCTTTCAATGCTGTTCTGGTCAGACCTCACGGTGTCTTTGGTGCTTTGATCACATTATCAATGTTTCAGTGGAGCTTTGGCCACACTCTCAGCATGGCTATGGTTCTTATGACATACTATCAAGCTTTTCACGTTGCTTTTGTCATACGTTTACTGTGTCTATGGTGCTTATGTCACATTATCACTGTTTCAGTGGTGCTATGGTCACACCTTCATTGTGTCTATGCTGCTTTGTCACTGATTTAATGGTGCTTTGGTCACACCTAGATATATTCTATGGTACTTCGGTCACATTATCACAGTTTCAATAGTGCGTTTGTCACACTTTCACTTTGTCTATATGGCTTTGATCACATCAATTCTATTTCAATGGTACTTTGGTCACACGTTCACCGTGTGTACAGTGCTGAGGTTATATTTGCAGTATTTCAATGGTACTTTGGTCACAGTTTAACTTTGTCTATGGTAGTTAGGTCACATTATCACTGACTCAAGGATGCTTAGGTCACACCTTCACTATGTCTATGGTGCTTAGGTCACAATGTCACTATTTCAATGGTGCTTTGGTAACACTTTTACTAACTCTATGGTGCGTTGGTCATCTTATCAGTGTTCCAATGGTGCTTTGGTAACACTTTTACTAACTCTATGGTGCGTTGGTCATCTTATCAGTGTTCCAATGGTGCTTTGGTCACACATGCACTGTGTCTATGGTGCGTTGGTCATACTATCACTGATTCAATGGTGCTTTGGTCACAAGTTTATTTTGTCTGTGGTGCTTTGGCCACATTATCACTGTTCCAATAGTGCTTTGGTCACACTTTCATTGTATCTTTGGTACTTACGTCCCATTATCACTGTTTCAATGGTACGTTGTCACACTTCTAATGTGTCTATGGTGCTTTGGTGACGTTATCACTGTTTCAATGGTGCCTTGGTCATGCTATCAATGTGTTTTTGGTGCTTTGGTCACATTATCGTTTTGTTAGTGGTACTTTCCTCCTACCTTTACTATGTCTATGGTGCTTTGGTCACGCTTTCATGTTATCTATGGTGCTTCGGTCAAATTATTAATATTTCAATGGTGTTTTGGTCACACTTACATTGTTTATGGTGCTTTGGTCACATTACCATTACTTGAATGGTGCCGTGGTGACACAGTGTCTATGGTGTTTTTATTGGAGTGACCAAAACACCATTGCACCAGTGATGATGATACCAAAGCACCATAGACACGTCGAAAGTGTGAGCACAACACCAGAGAAATAGTGATAATGTGACATAAGCACCATAAACACAGTGAAAGTATGACCAAAGTACCATTGACATAGTGATAATATGACACAAGCAGCATATACACTGTGGAATTGTGACCTGAGCACCATTGAAACACTGATAATGTGACCAGAGCACCATAGAGACATTGAAAGTGTGACCAAAGCAGCATGGAAACAATGATGGCGTGACATAAGCACAATATACATGGTTAAAGTGTGACAAAGGTACCATTGAACCAATGACAATGTCACCCAAGCACCATATTCACAGAGGAAGTGTGACCAACACACCATTGAAAGAGAGATAATGCGACCAAAGCACAATAGAAACTGTGGAAGTGTGACCAAAGTATCATTCAAACAGTAAGAATGTAACCAAAGCACCATAGACACAGTGAAAGTGTGACCAAATAACCATTCAAACAGTGACAATGGGACCAAAGCACCACAGACACAGTGAGAGTGTTACCAAAGCACCATTGAAATAGTTATAGTGCGACCTAAGACCATTAGACACATTGAAAGTGTGACCAGTTTATCATTGGAACAGTGATAATGTGATATAAGACCCATACACACGGTAAAAGTGTGACCAAAACATCATTGAAACAATCATATTTTGACATAAGCACAATAGAAAGAGTGAAAGTGGGACCAAAGCGCCATGGAAGCAGTGATAATGTGACCAAATCACCGTGAACAAAGTGAATGTGTGACCAAAGCACCATTAAAATGGTGAGAATGTGACATGAGAATCATAAAGACAGTGAAAGTGTGACCAAAGGAGCATTGAAACAGTGACAATATGACCTATGCACCATAGACACAATGAAAGTGTGACCAAAGCACAATTGAAATAATGATAATGTGACCAAAGCACCATAGACACATGGACAACGTGACCAAAGCACCAAAGACGCGTTAAACGTATAAGCATGGCATCGTTGAAACAACGATAATGTTATCAAAGCACCATACACATGGTGAAATTGTGACCAAAGCCCCATTGCAACAATGATAATGTCACGTACGCACAATAGAAACATGGGAAGTGTGACCAAATAACCATTTAAATAGTGATAATGTTACACAAGTACCACAGACAACGTGAAAATGTGTCTAAAGAACCATTGAAATAGTGATAGTGTTAGCTAAGAACCATAGACACATTGAAATTGTGACCAAAGCACCATTGAAACAGTGATGATATGACCAAACAAACATAGACACAATGAAAGTGTGACCAAAGCACCATTGTAACAATGACAGTGTGACCTGAGCACCATTGACACTGTGAAAGTGTGACCAAACTACCACCAAAAAGGTGAAACCGTGACCCAAACACCATATACATGGTTAAAGTTTGACAAAAGTCTTATTGAAAGAGTTATAACGTGAACAAAGCCACATAGACATAGTGAAACTGTGAGATTCAACCATTTGAACGGCAATAATGTGACCCATGCTCCAACGACATAGTGAATGCGTGTCCAAGTCACTATTCGAACGGCGATAATGTGACATAAGAGCCATGTACTTAGGAAAGGGGTGGCCAAAGCTCCATTGAAACATTGCTAATGTGACCAATGTGCAATAGACACGGTGAAAGTGTGACAAAAGCACCATTGAAACAGTGCTATTGTGACCAAAGCACGGTTGACACATTGAACGTGTGCCCAAAGTACCATTCAAGCAGTGATAATGTGATAAAAGTACCATATACATTGTGAAAGTGTGAACAAAGCACCATTGAGACAGTGGTAATGTGACCAAAGAACCATAGACACAGTGGAAGTGTGACCAAAGAACCATTGAAACAGTGATAATGTGACTCAAGACCTATAGACATCGTGAAAGTGTGATTAACGTAACATTGGAACGGTTTTAATATGACCAACAAACCACAGACACGGTAAGAGTGACTAAAGCACCATTAAAAGGATGATATTGTGACCCAAGTACCATATACATAGTGAAAGTGTGACAAAAGTACCTTTGAAACAAAAACAACGTGACCTAAGCACCATAGACACTATGAAAGTGTGCCCAATGTGCCATTGAAGTACTGATAATGTGACCAAATCACCATATCAAAAGTGAAAGTGTCACCAAAGCTCAATGGAAACAGTGATAATGTGATGTAAGCATCACAGAAAGAGCAAAGGTCTGACCAAATCAGCATTGAAAGTGTGATAACATGACCTAAACACCATAGACACAATGAAAGTGTTACCAAAGCACCATTGAAATTGCGGCAGTGTAATCAAAGCACCATAGAACAGTGAACGTGTGACCAAAGCACCATTGAAATAATGATAATGTGACCAATGCACCATAACCACGGTGAAAGTGTGATCAAAGCGCCATTGAAACAATGATAATATGACATAAACATCATGGAAAGTGAAACTGTGACCAAAGTACCAGTGTGACAATGATAATGTGACATAAGCACCATAGACAAAGTGAAAGTGTGACTAAAGCACCATTGAAAGAGTAATAATGTGACCTAAGCACCAAAGACACATGAAAAGTGTAACCAAAGCATCATTGAAACAATGATAATGTAATGAAAGCACAATAGACACAGTGAGATTGTGACCAAAGTACCATTGAACCAATGATAATGTCACATAAGCACCATATAAACAGGCAAAGTGAGAACAAGGACCCATTGAAACAGTGAGAATGTGCCATACGTTCCATAGACAACGTGAAATTGTGACCAAAGAACCATTGAAATAATGAGAACGTTACCTAAGAACCATATACACAGTAAACGTGTGAGAAAACCACAATCCAAACAGTGATAACGGGACCAAATAAACGCTGACACAATAAAATTGTGACCAAAGCACCAATGTAACAATGATAATGTGATCTAAACAATATAGACACGGTGAACGTTTGACCAAGGCATCATTGAAACATTCAAAACGTGGCCAAAGCACCATGGATGCAATGAACTTGTGATCAAAGTACCATTAAACTTGTGAAACCATGACCCACACATCGTAGATACGTGAAAGTCTGACAAACGCACCATTGAAACAGTGCTTATTAGACCAAAGCCCCATAGAGACAGTGAAAGTCTCACAAATGCACAACTGAAAGAGTGATATTGTGACCAAAGCACAATAGACACATTGAAAATGTGACCAAAGTAGTATTGAAACAGTGAAAACGAGATCAAACTACCATAGACACGGTGAAAGAGTAACCACAGCACCATTGAAACAGTGATAATGTGACCTAATTCCATATACATAGTGAATGCATGGCCAAAGCACCATAAAAACAATGATAATGTGGCCTAAGCACCATAGACTTAGTGAACGTATGACCACAACAACATTCAAACGGTGATAATGTGACCTAAGCTCCATAGATGTATTGAACGTTTAACCAAAGCATCACAAAAACCATGATAATCTGATCAAAGGACCATAGACACAGTAAACATGTGAGCAAATGCGATTGAAACATTGATAATGGGACATAAACACCATCGACACCGTTAACGTGTGACCAAAGCGCCATCGAAAGAGTGATATTGTGACCAAAGCAACATTACAATGGTGATAATGTTACCTGAGCACCATAGACACTATGAAACTGTGACCAAAGAACCAGTGAAACAGTGATAATGTGACATAAGCATCATCGACACAGTGAACGTGTGACCAAAGGACCATCAAAACTGCAATAATGTAACCAAATCACCATAGACATCGCAAATGTGTGACCAAAGCACAATTGAAATAGTGAAAATGTATCTCAAGCACCATAGACACAGTAAAAATGTGATCAAAGAACCATTAAAATAGTGATAATGTGACCAACGCGCCATGGATACTATAATCATGTGATCAGAGCATCATTTAACCCATCATAACGTGACAAAAGCACCATCGGTACAGAAACGTGTGACTAAAACACCATCTAAATAGTGACAATATGACCATAGCACCATAAAACAGTGATAGTGTGACCAAAATACCATTGAAACCATGACAATGTAATCAAAGTACCACAGAACTCGTGAACAAGTGACCAACGTACCATTGAAATAGTGATGATGTGACCAAAGCACCATAGACACATAGTACATGTGACTAACGCATCATTGGAACAGCGATGATGCGACCTAAGCACCATTGCCAAAGTGAACGTTTGACCAAAGCACCATTGGCATAGTGATAGCGTGAACGTAGCACCATAGACATAGTAAACGCATGACCAAAGCACCCTTGAAATGGTGATAATATGGCCACACCAGCAAATACACGGTGAAGGTGTAACCAAAGTGCCATCGAAACGGTGATAAGGTGACCTTAGTACCATAGAAACAGTGAATGTGTGACCAAAGCACTGTTGAAACATTGATAATGGGACCAAAGCACCATGGACACCTAAACATGTGACCTAAGCACCATAGACATCGTGAAAGTGTAACCAAAGACCCAATCAAGCAGTGAGAATATGACACGTTGAAATGTGACCAGATCACCATTGAAAGAGTTATAACGTGACCAAAGGACAATAAACACACTGAAAGTATGATCCAAACACCATTGTAACAATGATAATGTGACCAAAGGATTATCCCAATCCCAATTCCAATCCCAGTCCCAATCCCAATCCCAGTCTGAATCCCAGTCCCTATCCCAGTCCCAATCCCAATCCCAGTCTGAATCCCAGTCCCTATCCCAGTCCCAATCCCAATCCCAGTCTGAATCCCAGTCCCTATCCCAGTCCCAATCCCAATCCCAGTCTGAATCCCAGTCCCTATCCCAGTCCCAATCCCAATCCCAGTCTGAATCCCAGTCCCTATCCCAGTCCCAATCCCAATCCCAGTCTGAATCCCAGTCCCTATCCCAGTCCCAATCCCAATCCCAGTCTGAATCCCAGTCCCTATCCCAGTCCCAATCCCAATCCCAGTCTGAATCCCAGTCCCTATCCCAGTCCCAATCCCAATCCCAGTCTGAATCCCAGTCCCTATCCCAGTCCCAATCCCAATCCCAGTCTGAATCCCAGTCCCTATCCCAGTCCCAATCCCAATCCCAGTCTGAATCCCAGTCCCTATCCCAGTCCCAATCCCAATCCCAGTCTGAATCCCAGTCCCTATCCCAGTCCCAATCCCAATCCCAGTCTGAATCCCAGTCCCTATCCCAGTCCCAATCCCAATCCCAGTCTGAATCCCAGTCCCTATCCCAGTCCCAATCCCAATCCCAGTCTGAATCCCAGTCCCTATCCCAGTCCCAATCCCAATCCCAGTCTGAATCCCAGTCCCTATCCCAGTCCCAATCCCAATCCCAGTCTGAATCCCAGTCCCTATCCCAGTCCCAATCCCAATCCCAGTCTGAATCCCAGTCCCTATCCCAGTCCCAATCCCAATCCCAGTCTGAATCCCAGTCCCTATCCCAGTCCCAATCCCAATCCCAGTCTGAATCCCAGTCCCTATCCCAGTCCCAATCCCAATCCCAGTCTGAATCCCAGTCCCTATCCCAGTCCCAATCCCAATCCCAGTCTGAATCCCAGTCCCTATCCCAGTCCCAATCCCAATCCCAGTCTGAATCCCAGTCCCTATCCCAGTCCCAATCCCAATCCCAGTCTGAATCCCAGTCCCTATCCCAGTCCCAATCCCAATCCCAGTCTGAATCCCAGTCCCTATCCCAGTCCCAATCCCAATCCCAGTCTGAATCCCAGTCCCTATCCCAGTCCCAATCCCAATCCCAGTCTGAATCCCAGTCCCTATCCCAGTCCCAATCCCAATCCCAGTCTGAATCCCAGTCCCTATCCCAGTCCCAATCCCAATCCCAGTCTGAATCCCAGTCCCTATCCCAGTCCCAATCCCAATCCCAGTCTGAATCCCAGTCCCTATCCCAGTCCCAATCCCAATCCCAGTCTGAATCCCAGTCCCTATCCCAGTCCCAATCCCAATCCCAGTCTGAATCCCAGTCCCTATCCCAGTCCCAATCCCAATCCCAGTCTGAATCCCAGTCCCTATCCCAGTCCCAATCCCAATCCCAGTCTGAATCCCAGTCCCTATCCCAGTCCCAATCCCAATCCCAGTCTGAATCCCAGTCCCTATCCCAGTCCCAATCCCAATCCCAGTCTGAATCCCAGTCCCTATCCCAGTCCCAATCCCAATCCCAGTCTGAATCCCAGTCCCTATCCCAGTCCCAATCCCAATCCCAGTCTGAATCCCAGTCCCTATCCCAGTCCCAATCCCAATCCCAGTCTGAATCCCAGTCCCTATCCCAGTCCCAATCCCAATCCCAGTCTGAATCCCAGTCCCTATCCCAGTCCCAATCCCAATCCCAGTCTGAATCCCAGTCCCTATCCCAGTCCCAATCCCAATCCCAGTCTGAATCCCAGTCCCTATCCCAGTCCCAATCCCAATCCCAGTCTGAATCCCAGTCCCTATCCCAGTCCCAATCCCAATCCCAGTCTGAATCCCAGTCCCTATCCCAGTCCCAATCCCAATCCCAGTCTGAATCCCAGTCCCTATCCCAGTCCCAATCCCAATCCCAGTCTGAATCCCAGTCCCTATCCCAGTCCCAATCCCAATCCCAGTCTGAATCCCAGTCCCTATCCCAGTCCCAATCCCAATCCCAGTCTGAATCCCAGTCCCTATCCCAGTCCCAATCCCAATCCCAGTCTGAATCCCAGTCCCTATCCCAGTCCCAATCCCAATCCCAGTCTGAATCCCAGTCCCTATCCCAGTCCCAATCCCAATCCCAGTCTGAATCCCAGTCCCTATCCCAGTCCCAATCCCAATCCCAGTCTGAATCCCAGTCCCTATCCCAGTCCCAATCCCAATCCCAGTCTGAATCCCAGTCCCTATCCCAGTCCCAATCCCAATCCCAGTCTGAATCCCAGTCCCTATCCCAGTCCCAATCCCAATCCCAGTCTGAATCCCAGTCCCTATCCCAGTCCCAATCCCAATCCCAGTCTGAATCCCAGTCCCTATCCCAGTCCCAATCCCAATCCCAGTCTGAATCCCAGTCCCTATCCCAGTCCCAATCCCAATCCCAGTCTGAATCCCAGTCCCTATCCCAGTCCCAATCCCAATCCCAGTCTGAATCCCAGTCCCTATCCCAGTCCCAATCCCAATCCCAGTCTGAATCCCAGTCCCTATCCCAGTCCCAATCCCAATCCCAGTCTGAATCCCAGTCCCTATCCCAGTCCCAATCCCAATCCCAGTCTGAATCCCAGTCCCTATCCCAGTCCCAATCCCAATCCCAGTCTGAATCCCAGTCCCTATCCCAGTCCCAATCCCAATCCCAGTCTGAATCCCAGTCCCTATCCCAGTCCCAATCCCAATCCCAGTCTGAATCCCAGTCCCTATCCCAGTCCCAATCCCAATCCCAGTCTGAATCCCAGTCCCTATCCCAGTCCCAATCCCAATCCCAGTCTGAATCCCAGTCCCTATCCCAGTCCCAATCCCAATCCCAGTCTGAATCCCAGTCCCTATCCCAGTCCCAATCCCAATCCCAGTCTGAATCCCAGTCCCTATCCCAGTCCCAATCCCAATCCCAGTCTGAATCCCAGTCCCTATCCCAGTCCCAATCCCAATCCCAGTCTGAATCCCAGTCCCTATCCCAGTCCCAATCCCAATCCCAGTCTGAATCCCAGTCCCTATCCCAGTCCCAATCCCAATCCCAGTCTGAATCCCAGTCCCTATCCCAGTCCCAATCCCAATCCCAGTCTGAATCCCAGTCCCTATCCCAGTCCCAATCCCAATCCCAGTCTGAATCCCAGTCCCTATCCCAGTCCCAATCCCAATCCCAGTCTGAATCCCAGTCCCTATCCCAGTCCCAATCCCAATCCCAGTCCCAGTCCCAATCCCAATCCCAATGCCAATCCCAATCCCAATCCCAATCCCAATCCCAATCCCAATCCCAATCCCAATCCCAATCCCAATCCTAGTTTAAATCCCAGTCCCCATCCCAATCCCAATCCCAATCCCAATCCCAATTGAAATCCTGATCCCAATCCCTATCCCAATCCCAATCCCAATCGCAATCCTAGTCCCAATCCCAGTCCCAATCGCAATCCCAGTCCCAATCCCAGTCCCAATCCCAATCCCAGTCTGAATCCCAGTCCCTATCCCAGTCCCAATCCCAATCCCAATCTCAATCCCAATACCAATCCCAATCCCAATCGCAGTCCCAATCACAATCCCAATCTCAAGCCCAATCTGAATCCGAATCCCAATCCCAATCCCAATCCCAATCCCAACCCCAATACCAATCCCAATCCCAATCCCAACCCTAATCCCAACCCCAACCCCAATCCCAACCCCAATCCCAGTCTCAACCCCAATCCCAATCCCAATCCCAATCCCAATCCCAATCCCAATCCCAATCCCAATCCCAATCCCAATCCCAATCCCAATCCCAATCCCAATCCCAATCCCAATCCCAATCCCAATTCCAATCCCAATCCCAATCCCAGTCCCCATCCAAATTCCAATCCCAATCCCAATCCCAATCCAAATCCCAATCCCAATCCCAATCTTAATCCCAATCCCAATCCCAATCCAAATCCCAATCCCAATCCCAGTCCCAATTTCAATCCCAATCCCAATCCCAATCAAAATCCCAATCCCAATCCCAGTACCAATCCCAATCCCAATCCCAGTCCCAATCCCAATCCCAATCCCAATCCCAATCCCAATCCCAATCCCAATCCCAATCCCAATCCCAATCCCAATCCCAATCCCAATCCCAATCCCAATCCCAGTCCCAATCCCAATCCCAATCCCAATCCCAA
>SZWC01028982.1:11692-23341 GCA_023375785.1 Penium margaritaceum
GTCAAAAACACACTGGTTAGAAACACGCTGGTCAGAAACACAGTGGTCAGAAACACATTGTTCAGAAAAACACTGGTCAGAAACACAATGGTCATAAACACAGTGGTCAGAAACACACTGGTCCGAAACATAGTGGTCGGAACACCATGGTCAGAAACACAGTGGTCAGAAACACAATGGTCAGAAACACAGTGGTCAGAAACACACTGGTCAGAAACACACTGGTTTGAAACACAGTGGTCAGAAATACAGTGGTCAGAAACACAGTGGTCAGAAACACACTGGTCAGAAACACAGAGGTCAGAAATACACTGGTAAGAAACACAGTGGTCAGAAGCAGTGGTCAGAAACTTACTGGTCAGAAACACAGTGGTCAGAAACACACTGGTCAGAAACACAGTGGTCATAAACACACTGTGCATAAACACACTGGTCATAAACACACTGGTCAGAAACACAGTGGTCAGAAACACCCTGGTCAGAGACACAATGGTCAGAAACACACTGGTCAGAAACACAGTGGTCACAAACACAGTGGTCAGAAAGACAGTGGTCAGAAACACAGTTTTCAGAACACAGTGGTCAGCAACACACAGCTCAGAAACACATCGGTCAGAAACACACTGCTCAGAAACACACTGGTCAGAAACACACTGGTCAGAACTACACAAGTCATAAACACAGTGGTCAGAAACACAGTTGTCAGAAGCACACTGGTCAGAAACACAGTGGTCAGAAACACAGTGGTCAGAAACAGTGGTCAGAAACACACAGATAAGAAACAAAATGGTCACAAACACACTGGTCAGAAACACACCGGTCTGAAACACAGTGGTCAGAAACACGGTGGTCAGAAAACAGAGTGGTCAAAAACACACTGGACAGAAACACACTGGTTATAAACACACCGGTCAGAAATACACTGGTCATAAACACACTGGTCAGAAACACAGTGGTCAAAAAAACGGTGGTCAGAAACACACTGGTCAGAAACAAACTGGTCAGAAACTCACTGGTCAGAAACACAGTGGTCAGAAACGCAGTGGTCAGACACACAGTGGTCAGAAACACAGTGGTCAGAAAGACAGTGGTCAGAAACACAGTGGTCGGAAACACAGTGGTCAGAAACACGCTGGTTATAAACACAGTGGTCCGAAACACCGTGGTCAGAAACAGAGTGGTCAGGAACACAGTGGTCAGAAACACAGTGGTTAGAAACACACTGGTCAGAAACACAGTGGTGAGAAACACACTGGTCAGAAACGCAGTGGTCAGAAACACGCTGGTCAGAAACACAGTGGTCAGAAACACGGTGGTCAGAAACACAGTGGTCAGACACACAGTGGTCAGAAACACAGTGGTTAGAAACACACTGGTCAGAAACACAGTGGTGAGAAACACACTGGTCAGAAACGCAGTGGTCAGAAACACGCTGGTCAGAAACACAGTGGTCAGAAACACGGTGGTCAGAAACACAGTGGTCAGACACACAGTGGTCAGAAACACAGTGGTTAGAAACACACTGGTCAGAAACACAGTGGTGAGAAACACACTGGTCAGAAACGCAGTGGTCAGAAACACGCTGGTCAGAAACACAGTGGTCAGAAACACGGTGGTCAGAAACACAGTGGTCAGACACACAGTGGTCAGAAACACAGTGGTTAGAAACACACTGGTCAGAAACACAGTGGTGAGAAACACACTGGTCAGAAACGCAGTGGTCAGAAACACGCTGGTCAGAAACACAGTGGTCAGAAACACGGTGGTCAGAAACACAGTGGTCAGACACACAGTGGTCAGAAACACAGTGGTTAGAAACACACTGGTCAGAAACACAGTGGTGAGAAACACACTGGTCAGAAACGCAGTGGTCAGAAACACGCTGGTCAGAAACACAGTGGTCAGAAACACGGTGGTCAGAAACACAGTGGTCAGACACACAGTGGTCAGAAACACAGTGGTTAGAAACACACTGGTCAGAAACACAGTGGTGAGAAACACACTGGTCAGAAACGCAGTGGTCAGAAACACGCTGGTCAGAAACACAGTGGTCAGAAACACGGTGGTCAGAAACACAGTGGTCAGACACACAGTGGTCAGAAACACAGTGGTTAGAAACACACTGGTCAGAAACACAGTGGTGAGAAACACACTGGTCAGAAACGCAGTGGTCAGAAACACGCTGGTCAGAAACACAGTGGTCAGAAACACGGTGGTCAGAAACACAGTGGTCAGACACACAGTGGTCAGAAACACAGTGGTTAGAAACACACTGGTCAGAAACACAGTGGTGAGAAACACACTGGTCAGAAACGCAGTGGTCAGAAACACGCTGGTCAGAAACACAGTGGTCAGAAACACGGTGGTCAGAAACACAGTGGTCAGACACACAGTGGTCAGAAACACAGTGGTTAGAAACACACTGGTCAGAAACACAGTGGTGAGAAACACACTGGTCAGAAACGCAGTGGTCAGAAACACGCTGGTCAGAAACACAGTGGTCAGAAACACGGTGGTCAGAAACACAGTGGTCAGAAACACCGTGGTCAGAAACACACTGGTCAGAAACACAATGGTCAGAAACACACTGGTCAAAAACACACTTGTCAATAACACACCGGTCAGAAACACAGTGGTCAGACACACACTGGTCAGAAACACAGTGGTCAGAAAAACAGTGGTCAGAAACACATAGGTCAGAAACACAGTGGTAAAAACCACACTGGTCCGAACACACTGGACATAAAGACAGTGGTCAGCAACACCGTGGTCACGAACACAGTGGTCAGAAACACAGTGGCCAGAAACACATTGGTCAGACACACAGTGGTCAGAAACACATTGGTCAGAAACACAGTGGTCACACACACGGTGGTCATAAACAGAGTGGTCAGAAACAAAGTGGTCACAAACACAGTGGTCAGAAACACGGTGGTCAGAAACACAGGGTCATAAACACAGTCGTTAGAATCACACTGGTCAGAAACAAAGTGGTGAAAAACACACTGGTCAGAAATGCAGTGGTCAGAGACACACAGGTCAGAAATACATTGGTCAGAAACACAGTGGTCAGAAACAGAGTGGTCAGAAACACACTTCGCAGGAACACACTGGTCAGAAACACGGTGGTCAGAAACAC
Organism: Penium margaritaceum; assembly: GCA_023375785.1. Lineage (NCBI taxonomy): Eukaryota > Viridiplantae > Streptophyta > Zygnematophyceae > Desmidiales > Peniaceae > Penium > Penium margaritaceum. The sequence continues at coordinate 14,832 of SZWC01028982.1, forward strand.
AGTGGTCCAAATCACAGTGGTCAGAAACACACTGGTCAGAAACACGGTGGTCAGAAACACAGTGGTCCAAATCACAGTGGTCAGAAACACACTGGACAGAGGCACAGTGGTCAGCATTACAGTGGTCAGAAACACACTGGTCAGAAACAGAGTGGTCGGAAACATCGTGGTCAGAAACACACTGGTTGGAAACACAGTGTTCAGAAACACACTGGTCAGATGCACTCTGGTAAAAACCACAGTGGTCAGAAACAGTGGTCAGAAACACAGTGGTCAGAAACACACTGGTCAGATACACACTGGTCAAAACCACGGTGGTCAGAAACAGTGGTCAGAAACACAGTGGTCAGATACACACTGGTCAAAACCACGGTGGTCAGAAACAGTGGTCAGAAACACAGTGGTCAGATACACACTGGTCAAAACCACGGTGGTCAGAAACAGTGGTCAGAAACACAGTGGTCAGATACACACTGGTCAAAACCACGGTGGTCAGAAACAGTGGTCAGAAACACAGTGGTCAGATACACACTGGTCAAAACCACGGTGGTCAGAAACAGTGGTCAGAAACACAGTGGTCAGATACACACTGGTCAAAACCACGGTGGTCAGAAACAGTGGTCAGAAACACAGTGGTCAGATACACACTGGTCAAAACCACGGTGGTCAGAAACAGTGGTCAGAAACACAGTGGTCAGAAACACACTGGTCAGAAACACAATGGTCAGAAACACAGTGGTCAGAAAAACAGTGGTCACAAACACACTGGTCAGAAACACACTGGTCAGAAACACCCTGGTGAGAATCACACTGGTCAGAAACACACTGGTCAGAAACACATTGGTCGGAAACACAGTAGTCAGAAACACGGTGGTCAGAAACAAACTGGTCATAAACACACTTGTCAGAAACACACTGGTCAGAAACACACTGGTCATAAACACAGTGGTCCGAAACACCGTGGTACGAAACAGAGTGGTCAGGAACGCAGTGGTCGGAAACACAGTGGTCAGACACACACTGGTCAGAAACACAGTGGTCAGAAACGCAGTGGTCAGAAACACGCTGGTCAGAAACACAGTGGTCAGAAACACGGTGGTCAGAAAAACACTGGTCAGAAACACACTGGTCGGAAACACACTGGTCAGAAACACAGTGGTCATAAACACAGTGGTCCGATACACCGTGGTCAGAATCAGAGCGGTTAGGAACACCGTGGTCAGAATCACAATGGTCAGACTCACACTGGTCAGAAACATAGTGGTCAGAAACGTAGTGGTCAGAAACACGCTTGTCAGAAACACAGTGGTCAGAAACACACTGGTCAGAAACACACTGGTCAGAAACACACTGGTCAGAAACACACTGGTCAGAAACACACTGGTCAGAAACACACTGGTCAGAAACACACTGGTCAGAAACACACTGGTCAGAAACACACTGGTCAGAAACACACTGGTCAGAAACACACTGGTCAGAAACACACTGGTCAGAAACACAGCGGTCAGAAACACAGTTGTCAGAAACACAGTGGTCAGAGACACAGTGGTCAGAAGCACATTGGTCAGAAACACACTGGTCAGAAACACACTGGTCAGAAACACAATGGTCAGAAACACACTGGTCAAAAACACACTGGTCAGTAACACACCGGTCAGAAACACAGTGGTCAGACACACACTGGTAAAAAACACAGTCGTCAGAAACACTGTGGTCAGAAACACATAGTTCAGAAACACAGTGGTAAAAAACACACTGGTCCGAACACACTGGTCATAAAGACAGTGGTCAGCAACACAGTGGTCAGGAACACAGTGGTCAGAAACACATTGTTCAGACACACAGTGGTCAGAAACACAGTGGTCATAAACACAGTGGTCACAAACACGGTGGTCATAAACACAGTGGTCAGAAACAAAGTGGTCACAAACACAGTGGTCAGAAACACGACGGTCAGAAACACAGGGTCATAAAGACAGTCATCAGAAACACACTGGTCAGAAACACAGTGGTGAGAAACACACTGGTCAGAAACGCATTGGTCAGAAACACAGTGGTCAGAAACACAGTGGTCAGAAACATAGTGGTCAGAAACACAGTGGTCAGAAATACACTGGTCAGAAACACAATGGTCCAAATCACAGTTGTCAGAAACACACTGGACAGAGGCACAGTGGTCAGCATTACAGTGGTCAGAAACACACTGGTCAGAAACACAGTGGTTGGAAACACAGTGGTCAGAAACACAATGGTCCAAATCACAGTTGTCAGAAACACACTGGACAGAGGCACAGTGGTCAGCATTACAGTGGTCAGAAACACACTGGTCAGAAACACAGTGGTTGGAAACACAGTGGTCAGAAACACACTGGTTGGAAACACAGTGTTCAGAAACACACTGGTCAGATGCACACTGGTCAAAACCACAGTGGTCAGAAACAGTGGTCAGAAACACAGTGGTCAGAAACACAGTGGTCAGAAACACACTGGTTGGAAACACAGTGTTCAGAAACACACTGGTCAGATGCACACTGGTCAAAACCACAGTGGTCAGAAACAGTGGTCAGAAACACAGTGGTCAGAAACACAGTGGTAGGAAACACGGTGGTCAGAAACACACTGGTCAGAAACACAATGGTCAGAAACATAGTGGTCAGAAACACAGTGGTCACAAACACAGTGGTCAGAAACACATTAGTCAGAAACACATTGGTCAGAAACACAGTGGTCAGAAACACAGTGGTCAGAAACACAGTGGTCAGAAACACACTGGTCAGAAACACAACGGTCAGAAACACACTGGTCAGATACAGACTGGTCAGGAACAAAGTAGTCAGAAACACAGTGGTCATACACACAGTGGCCAGAAACACAGTGGTCAGAAACACAGTGGTCAGAATTACAGTGGTCAGAAACACAGTGTTCAGAAACACACTGGTCAGAAACACGGTGGTCAGACACACTCTGGTCAGAAACACAGTGGTCAGAAACACAGTGGTTAGAAGGAAAGTGGTCAGAAACACAAGGTCATACACACAGTGGTCAGATACACACTGGTCAAAAACGCAGCGGTCAGAATCACACTGGTCAGAAACACACTGGTCAGAAACACAGGGGTCGGAAACACAGTGATCAGAAACACACAGGCGGGAAACACAGTGGTCAGAAACACATTGGTCAGATACACACAGGTCAAAACCACGGTGGTCAGAAACAGTGGTCAGAAACACAGTGGTGAAAAACACGGTGGTCAGAAACACATTGGTCAGATACACACAGGTCAAAACCACGGTGGTCAGAAACAGTGGTCAGAAACACAGTGGTGAAAAACACGGTGGTCAGAAACACACTTGTCAGAAACACAATGGTCAGAAACACAGTGGTCAGAAACACAGTGGTCAGAAACACAGTGGTCATAAACACAGTGGTCAGAAACACAGAGGTCAGAGACACACTGGTCAGAAACACAGTGGTCGCAAACACATGGTCATACACACAGTGGTCAGAAACACACTGGTCAGCAACACAGTGGTCAGAAACACACTGGTCAGAAACACTCTGGTCAGAAACACAGTGGTCGGAAACACATTGGTCTGAAACACACTGGTTGGAAACACAGTGGTTAGAAACACATTGGTCAGATACGCACTGCTCAAAACCACAGTGGTCAGAAACAGGGGTCAGAAACACAGTGGTCAGAAACACAGTGGTCAAAAACACGGTGGTCAGAAACACACTTGTGAGAAACAAAATGGTCAGAAACACAGTGGTCAGAAAAACAGCGGTCACAAACACACTGGTCAGAAACACACTGGTGAGAAACACAGTGGTCAGAAACACACTGGTCAGAAACACCCTGGTCAGAAACACACAGGTCAGAAACACACTGGTCATAAACACATTGGTCAGAAACACAGTGGTCAGAAACACGGTGGTCAGAAACACACTGGTCAGAAACACCCTGGTCAGAAACACACAGGTCAGAAACACACTGGTCATAAACACATTGGTCAGAAACACAGTGGTCAGAAACACGGTGGTCAGAAACACACTGGTCATAAACAGACTTGTCAGAAACACACTGGTCAGAAACACACTGGTCATAAACACAGTGGTCCGAAACACCGTGGTCAGAAACAGAGTGGTCAGGAACACAGTGGTCAGAAACACAGTGGTCAGACACACACTGGTCAGAAACACAGTGGTCAGACACGCAGTGGTCAGAAACACGCTGTTCAGAAACACAGTGGTCAGAAACACCGTGGTCAGAAACAGAGTGGTCAGGAACACAGTGGTCAGAAACACAGTGGTCAGACACACACTGGTCAGAAACACAGTGGTCAGACACGCAGTGGTCAGAAACACGCTGTTCAGAAACACACTGGTCAGAAACACACTGGTCATAAACACAGTGGTCCGAAACACCGTGGTCAGAAACACAGTGGTCAGGAACACAGTGGTCAGAAACACAGTGGTCAGACACACACTGGTCAGAAACACACTGGTCATAAACACAGTGGTCCGAAACACCGTGGTCAGAAACACAGTGGTCAGGAACACAGTGGTCAGAAACACAGTGGTCAGACACACACTGGTCAGAAACACAGTGGTCAGAACCGCAGTGGTCAGAAACACGCTGGTCAGAAACACAGTGATCAGAAACACACTGGTCAGAAACACATTGGTCATGAACACAGTGGTCAGAAACACGGTGGTCTGAAACACAGTGGTCAGAAACACATTGTACAGAAACACAGTGGTCGAAAACACACTGGTCAGAAACACATTGGTCACAAACACACTGGTCAGAAACGCAGTTGTCAGAAACTGACTGGTCAGAAACACAGTGGGCAGAAACACACTGGTCATAAACACAGTGGTCCGAAACACCGTGGTCAGAAACAGAGTGGTCAGGAACACAGTGGTCAGAAACACAGTGGTCAGAAACACAGTGGTCAGACACACACTGGTCAGAAACACAGTGGTCAGACACGCAGTGGTCAGAAACACGCTGGTCAGAAACACACTGGTCAGAAACACACTGGTCATAAACACAGTGGTCCGAAACACCGTGGTCAGAAACACAGTGGTCAGAAACACGGTGGTCTGAAACACAGTGGTCAGAAACACAGTGTACAGAAACACAGTGGTCGAAAACACACTGGTCAGAAACACATTGGTCACAAACACACTGGTCAGAAACGCAGTTGTCAGAAACTGACTGGTCAGAAACACAGTGGTCGAAAACACACTGGTCAGAAACACATTGGTCACAAACACACTGGTCAGAAACGCAGTTGTCAGAAACTGACTGGTCAGAAACACAGTGGGCAGAAACACACTGGTCAAGAACACAGTGGTAAGAAACACACTGGTCAGAAACACAGCGGTCACAAACAGAGTGGTCAGAAACACAGTAGTCAGAAACGCATTGGTCAGAAACACAGTGGTCAGAAACACAGTGGTCAGAAACACAGTGGTCAGAAACACACAGGTCAGAAACACAATGGTCGGAAACACACAGGTCAGAAACACATTGGTCAGAAACACAGTGGTCAGAAACACAGTGGTCAGAAACACAGTGGTCAGAAACACACAGGTCAGAAACACAATGGTCGGAAACACACAGGTCAGAAACACATTGGTCAGAAACACATTGGTCAAAAGCACAGTGGTCATAAACACAGTGGCCAGAAACACGGTGGTCAGAAATACAGTGGTCAGAAACACAGTGGTCAGAAACACTGTGGTCAGAAACTCACTGGTCAGAAACACAGTGGTCAGAAACACACAGGTCAGAAACACAGTGGTCAGAAATACAGTGGTCAGAAATACAGTGGTCAAAAACACAGTGGTCAGAAACACAGTGGTCAGAAACACACAGGTCAGAAACACAGTGGTCAGAAATACAGTGGTCAGAAATACAGTGGTCAAAAACACAGTGGTCAGAAACAAAGTGATCAGAAACATACTAGTCAGAAACACAGTGGTCAGAAACACTGGGTCATGCACACAGTGGTCAGAAAAGCACTGGTCACAAACACAGTGGTCAGAAACACACTGTTCATAAACGCACTGGTCAGAAACACACTGGTCAGAAACACACTAGTCAGAAATACACTGGTCAGAAACACGGTGGTCAGAAACACAGTGGTCAGAAACACACTGGTCAGAAACACACTGGTCAGAAATACACTGGTAAGAAACACAGTGGTCAGAAACACACTGGTCAGAAACACACTAGTCAGAAATACACTGGTCAGAAACACGGTGGTCAGAAACACAGTGGTCAGAAACACACTGGTCAGAAACACACTGGTCAGAAATACACTGGTAAGAAACACAGTGGTCAGAAACAGTGGTCAGAAACACACTGGTCAGAAACACAGTGGCCAGAAACACACTGGTCAGATACACAGTGGTCAGAAACACAGTGGTCAGAAACACACTGGTCAGAAACACAGTGGTCAGAAACACACTGGTCAGAAACACAGTGGCCAGAAACACACTGGTCAGATACACAGTGGTCAGAAACACAGTGGTCAGAAACACACTGGTCAGAAACACAGTGGTCAGAAACAGAGTCGTCAGAAACACACTGGTCAGAAACACAGTGGTCAGAAACACATTGGTCAGAAACACACTGGTCAGAAACAGAGTGGTCAGAAACACACTGGTCGAAAAAACACTGGTCAGTTACACACCGGTCAGAAACACAGTGGTCAGACACACACTGGTCAGAAACACAGTGGTCAGAAACACATTGGTCAGAAACACAGTGGTAAAAAACACACTCATCTGAACACACTGGTCATGAAACAGAAAGGTCAGAAACACACTGGTGGAAAAAACACTGGTCAGTAACACACCGGTCAGAAACACAGTGGTCAGACACACACTGGTCAGAAACACAGTGGTCAGAAACACATTGGTCAGAAACACAGTGGTAAAAAACACACTCATCTGAACACACTGGTCATAAAGACAGTGGTCAGCAACACAGTGGTCAGGAACACAGTGGTCAGAAACACAGTGGTCAGAAACACATTGGTCAGAAACACAGTGGTAAAAAACACACTCATCTGAACACACTGGTCATAAAGACAGTGGTCAGCAACACAGTGGTCAGGAACACAGTGGTCAGAAACACAGTGGTCAGAAACACAGGGGTCAGAAACACATTGGTCAGACACACAGTGGTCAGAAACACAGTGGTCAGAAACACAGTGGTCAGAAACACATTGGTCAGACACACAGTGTTCAGAAACAAAGTGGTCAGAAACACAGTGGTCAGAAACACATTGGTCAGACACACAGTGGTCAGAAACACAGTGGTCAGAAACACAGTGGTCAGAAACACATTGGTCAGACACACAGTGGTCAGAAACAAAGTGGTCAGAAACACAGTGGTCAGAAACACAGTGGTCAGAAACACAGGGTCATCAACATAGTCGTCAGAAACACACTGGTCACAAACACAGTGGTGAGAAACACACTTGTCAGAAACGCAGTGGTAAGAAACACACAGGTCAGAAAGACACTGGTNTGGTCAGAAACACGGTGGTCAGAAACACAGTGGTCAGAAACACAGTGGTCAGAAACACAGTGGTCAGAAACACATTGGTCAGACACACAGTGTTCAGAAACAAAGTGGTCAGAAACACAGTGGTCATAAACACAGTGGTCAGAAACACAGGGTCATCAACATAGTCGTCAGAAACACACTGGTCACAAACACAGTGGTGAGAAACACACTTGTCAGAAACGTAGTGGTAAGAAACACACAGGTCAGAAAGACACTGGTCGGAAACACAGTGGTCAGATACATAGTGGTCAGAAACCCACTGGTCAGAAATAAAGTGGTCAGAAACACGGTGGTCAGGAATACAGTGGTCAGAAACACACTGTGCAGGCACACACTGGTCAGAAAAACAGTGGTCAGAAACACAGTGGTCCAAAACACAGTGGTCAGAAACACACTGGTTAGAGGCACAGTGGTCAGCACTACAGTGGTCAGAAACACACTGGTCAGAAACACAGTGGTCGGAAACACAGTGGTCAGAAACACACTGGTCATATACACACTAGTCAAAACCACAGTGGTCAGAAACACACTGGTCAGAAACACAGTGGTCGGAAACACAGTGGTCAGAAACACACTGGTCATATACACACTAGTCAAAACCACAGTGGTCAGAAACAGTGGTCAGAAACACAGTGGTCAGAAACACAGTGGTCAGAAACCTGGTGGTCACAAACATAGTGGTCACAAACACAGTGGTCAGAAACACAGTAGTCAGAAACACATTGGTCAGACACACAATGGTCAGAAACACAGTGGTCAGAAACACAATGGTCAGAAACACAATGGTCGGAAACACACTGGTCAGAAACACACTGCTCAGAAACACAGTAGTCAGAAACACAGTGGTCATAAACACAGTGGCCAGAAACACAGTGGTCAGAAACACAGTGGTCAGAAACACAGTGGTCAGAAGCACACTGGTCAG
>SZWC01028983.1:9174-26997 GCA_023375785.1 Penium margaritaceum
GTATGTGTGTGCATGTGTATGTGTGTGTGTGTGGTATGTGTATATATGTGTGTATATGTGTATGTGTGTATGTGTGTCTTTGTGTGAATTTCTATGTGTGTGTATGTGTGTGTATGTGTGTGTGTGTGTTTGTGTGTATGTGTGTGTGTGTGTGTGTGTGTGTGTGTGTGCATGCGTGCGTGTCTGTGTGTGTTGTATGTGCTTCTTTCTTTCTTTCTTTCTTTTTTACAGCACCTGTGCCCCTAGTGGATCAGAACAAAACAACGGGATTTTATTTTTGCATGGGGGCTCCGTGACTCCCCATGCATTGAAAGCGAGCCTACGGGCATCCACTACCGCGAGGTCCAACAAATGCCCGTGCAGAAATCAACCCTCAACCCAAGAAAAACATTAAGGGTTAGGCTAGATTATGGCTTGTAACGGGTCGTGTCTCTAGATCCTGCACTTATCTCATCGTCAGAGTTCACAAAATGGCGTCCAAGGCTTGCTCAACGAGGTTTCACCTCTCCATCACTTTGGGGACTGTTGGTGTGTGAGCTTTGGCCTGACACCCTTTCAAGGACAGCCTGGTTACTTTGGGTGTGACACGATGCTCTGGTCAAGGTTATGCTAGTCAAGACCAGCGCACCTAGTGAGTTGTACCGGTGTGACGTGGAGCCCCATTGCCTCCATGTGCTATGTATGCTCTCTGCATGCGAGCATGTGTCGTCGAGACCCGGAGACCCGGAGACATGTTCTGGGATCACAAGGAGATCTTGTTGCTCTGTACCCCTTGCATGGTGTTTGGCACGTGGGTATGTGATTGACTTCGTGCATGGTCAAGACCCGGGCACTTGGTGGATTGCACCACTGTCACGAAGAGACCTTGTAATGTGGTTCGTGTTTATGACGGACTATGAGCCTAGTCCCTCTGCAACGAGGGGGAGGCACCTAAGGAAATTTGCTTGACTAGTTCTCGCCATGGTTGGTTTTGTGAGTGGTCCCTCCCTACCTTCACTCAATCATCATCGTGGTGACGGCTGTGTGAGCCAGGGGGAGTGCTGGTCAGTGTGGCTTCCACACATCACGTGCGACAACCATGGTGATTACCCGTATACCCTTTACTGGTGGTATGGAGCAGTAGTATCGGAGAGCACGGCGACATGATCCTTAATGCGGACACACTTGGAGCCTGAGCATCGACGAGTGGTGGCTCCATGCACCAGCAGTTGCGAGACAGTTGCCATGACATCCTCTTGGTGTGTGTGGCTTCCACCCGTCACGAGGGACGACCAGGAGAGCAGCGATACAGTAGAGAGCAACGACATGGTCCACGATGCGGACCCCGGAGGCACCGGCACGTCGGCTGGTGGTGGACCATCCACTCAGAGCTGACCGAGGACTGCCCTAACGTCATGGATGCTGTTTCGGACCTCCTGTAGTTTTTATGTAGGCTATCCTTGATGCGGACGCAGCTGGCGCCGGAGCACCGACGAGTGGTGGCTCCATCCACCAGAAGCTGCCACAACGCTCTGGGTGCTTACCGGGGTGCTTTGCGCTTAATCTACAGACGCTAGAGTTTTCTCGGTGGACTGGCTATTGAGCCGGATTTTGCATGTTTTGCATTTTCTTTCCACTGATCGGTGCCAGACTTATGCGTGTTACCAGTCGTAGCGTCCCGCTCGAGATTCTGTATCTTTAGGTTCAGGCGACGTAACGTTCTGATTTGTCTGCGCGGAGTTACGGCCAAATCAGTGTTTTTGGGTCGGTTTTAGGATAGACCTTACATTGTCGCGTGCGACACCTATCGTGCGCTGCGGCATGCATTTATGGTGTGGAATTATCATTTGTTATCTTCCTCTGCATGTGTTCATTTGTGGAAGAACATTTGACACTGAGTCGTATCATCTAGCCAAACCCTTACAATTTCGCGTCCGACCTATGTTGACGCCGCGAGCTGGCTGAGCGCTGACGCCCAGTCAGTGGCAAGCGTGCTAGGAAGCTTCCTAGAATCTTATCATGGTATCACAGCAAATGAGCCACAACCTGTTGTGCTGTGTAGCAGAGACGCAATAGTAGTGAGTGGTAGCAGCGGCAGCCACCCATAGCAACATCAGCAGATCTTGGAGGGACCCACCACGACTACGTTGCAGCGGAGCAGTGGAAGTAGCAACGACAACACCGGCAGCTACAAGCAACAGCGGCAATAGCAGTAATAAGCGGCGGGAAGCACTTGTGGCAGTAGCGGCTACGGCCGGCACCCACTGCAACAGCAGCACCAGGTGGCAGCAGCAGTCGTGTCTGGCTACCGATGTGTACACAAAAAAAAAACGGAGGAGAAGCAACTCGCAAGAGAAGCAGCAGCTTGCGGCAGCGGCGGCTACGAGGAGTGGCAGCATGCATCAGCTGCAGCAACTTTCAGTAGCGGCGGCGGGCAGCAACCATAGCAGCAGCAGCGGCGGATGCTGCTGCTATGGTTACAGAAACCGCAGCAGCAGTTGCTACAACAACCGTAGCTGCAGTTGCTACAGCAACTGCTACCGTCGGGCCTGAGGGGGACCCAACGCGAGGGACCCGTCTGGGGGGGAAGGTCCCCTCGGTCGGGCCTGTCGTGCCGACCGGGGGTGCGACAGAGCGTCGGCCGAGTGCCGGCGCATGAGCCAGCGTGTGCCCGCCAAACGTTGGCCTCCCGCCGGCCGAGAAGGGCAAGGGAGGCCGACGGGTGGCCTCGGCTGCGCGCGAGGGGGGGAGCGAGCCTCCCCCTCCACTGCGCTCGCCGCAAGGGTCCAGCCAGACCCAAAAAAAATTGAAGGGAGGGGGAGAGGATAGAGGGGGGAGCCCTCGAGTGTGGCACCCCAAAAAACCCCAACAGAGGCACCCGAGGAGGTGACGCCTGAACACAGAAAAAGAGGAGTTTTGTGTTCTTTTGTTTATTTTACCTTTTGGTGTGGCTTGAGGCCACCACTGTCGGCTGACAACGGGAACCGGTGCAAGGGAATCCGCTGCGAGAGTTGCAAAAGTAGCAGCAGCAGCGAAGGTGGCTTGAGGCCACAACCCTAGACGGAACCCGGTAGAGAATCACCACCGAAGGCGACTTGAGGTCGCACACTTGAGTCGCACAAAAGCGCACCACTAGCATGGTGGGTGATTGTCCTAGTGACGCCGTTGTAGCACATCCAAGAGAGTGTGCTTAGATCGCTCATCCCCCCTGTAGCCTTGTGTTAACGGGAGCAACTGTCATGTGCACTCACCCATGCCAAGCTTCGGAGATGAGCAGACTGGCGTGGCAGGACATCTTGGGTGCTTGACGAGGTCCTTTGCGAGGAAATCTTGGGTGCTTGACGAGGTCCTTTGCTTGACGAGGTCAGCTTGGGTGCTTGACGAGGTCCTTTGCTTGACGTGGTCCTTTCCTTGACGAGGTCCTTTGCGAGGACATCTTGGGTGCTTGACGAGGTCCTTTGCGATTTTTCTACAAACGCTAGAGTTTTCTTGGTGGACTGGCTCTCGAGCCTGATTTACATGTTTTGCATTGTCTGTCCACCAATCAATACCAGAATTGTGCATGTGACTAGTCGTAGAGTCCGGCTCAAGATTTTGCACCTCTGGGTTTAGACGGTGTTGCATTTGGATACCTACACATAGAGTTACGGCCAAAACAAGGGTTTTGGCCGGTTTCAAGACAAATTGATACTATCGTGTGTGTCACCTACCGTGCGCCGCGGCAGCTATTCATGCTGTGTGATTGTCAGTTGTCATTTCTCCCTACAATCATATTCAGATTGAGCTTCCTTACACTCTCAACGTGTCCCTACCCAAACCCTTACTGTTTTGTGCATGACTTGTGTCTGTCATCACACACTGACTTAGAACTGACACCTAGTTAAGGTGTAAGTGGTTAGCAAGGTTCTAGAAAGTTTCTTAGGGACATTTGTCATCAATGACACATGAAGGAATACTTGAATACTTCAAGTCCCCGGAGGTCCATTTTCGTTTTTCCCTCGCACCTCTTTCTGGGTCCGAAACGAGGGGTTATTACCATGAAGTCGTGATTTTGCACGTGTTTTTAAGTTTCAAAACTAATGGTCTTTCCTAAATGAACTCGAGTTTTGTTTTTGACACATCGACACAGAATTGTCGTAAGCGATGCACAGTCGGCAATTTCCCGTCGTGCTCGCACCTATCCCTCGTCCTCCCTCACTGTAGCTGGCAAGGAGGGCAAGCAAGGGCAAGGGCATGAGGCTACGAGCTTTGCCCTTGAGAAACTCATGGCCTCTTAGCTTCCAATCGAGCCACCAGCTCGATCGATGGCTGGTGGCTTGCCGGTGGGTTGCCAGCCGGTCATCTGACTGGCCGTCGGCAACCCACCCGGCCAGCCCCCAGCTGGCCGGCGGCAAGCGTGTGGCTGGCAACCGGCAAGCCCTCATAGTAGCGAGGGTTGGTTGTAAACTACCCATTTGCTATTGCGAGGGGGAAGGACTGAACCAGCCCTTCCGCTACATTCCTACTCACTTATCATGAACCAACATGATTCATGTCCAACAAGTGGGAATGCTAGATAGTGAGGCGTCAACATTGTAAAAGAAACCTAATACTTTCAATCACCATCTACACATGAACTCGTACATGGTAGTTGGACCTAAACTACAACTTATCGGTCAGCATGGCTAGCTACCTCCCCCCTTTAGGCTGGAGCGTCCTCGCGACAACCATATTGGGTGTTTGCAACCTCCTATAGTCGTTATCCATGAATGCAGCCCTATGAGAATTTTGTTCACTAGTGCGGCATTCAAGTGGTGCCTCATGCCAGGCTTTGATCTGTGCGAGCTGCCAGCTCGCTCCAGTACTCGTTGATCACCCTCATGGGCAACACAGATTTGGTCCCCCATGAGTTGGGTTCAGGTCCACAACCAGCCCAATGTACAAGGTATTCCTCAACAACTCATGACCGGAGTGTACACTTTTGGTGTGAGAGTAGGCAACAATGACTACTGGTGGTGGCTGAACGGTTCACTCTACCGTGTATAGAGCAAGGACACTCACATAAAACACGTCATGTATCTTCATACTCGACGGAAGCAGTAATCGGCTGCTGAACGGTTCCTTCTACCGTTGATGATGTTTTCTATCACTAGCGTTGCCTGTGTGGTTATGTTTGCTACAACTACTGCAAAAGGCCCTAAGGAGAAAGTAGCAGTGGTTAATGAATCCACAGTGTGTCCTGTCGCCATGTTCGCTTGTGCACGTGAAATGACAATCGTGGCTACAGAAGTGGATACAAATGGCTGTAAGAAGAGTCTCACGACTCAAACACAACTTGTCTTGCTTGATTTGGTTAAGAAATGAGTATGCCAGAGTCGGGTTTGCATGGTGGCCATGGTTTCCATACAAAACCTAAGTGCCAAGCTCAGACGAGCAAGAGCTAGAGCGGGTGAGTCTCGTGAAGTGAGACCCACCCGTTAGCCGGCGAGCGAGGCTTGCCGGCACAACCTGCTCGAGCGAGGACAAAGCCCTCGCGTGACATGCAAAAAGGTGCTGACTGCCCCAGTCCGCAAAAACTGACACACCGAAACACATAGTATGCCCCTAACTATTCAAGACCTAAACTAGGTTCCCGAAGTTCTGCAAATGCTTAGAGTGAGGACAACCATAAGTTTCAGAAGGATCCAACATAGTTCCTACAACTGGCACGGAGAGCTAAGCAAAGGCAATGCCGCGAAAGGGAGGCAAGCGCACTGGTGACTCCAGAGGTAGCCGAGGGAGGGTCCGGTGTGCAGACTTGGTGTGTGTTGCCTCCACTCTCTGGATCAGCATGCCCTGCGGACTCATGTCCACATCGTAGAGGAAAATATATACGGAGAGGATTAACACGCCCCCTTGGACATGAGTGCGGTGGGCATGCAGCCAAGGTGCTCAAGTTACTGATGGGGTGCAGGAGATGGGAGTGCCTTGGTGAGGAAGTCGGCCAGCTGGGCATCACCGCTAATTGGGCACACTTGCATGGCGCCTGCCTTGACTGCTTCGCGGACGAAGTGATGCTCTTCACTAATGTGCTTCATGCGAGGATGCAGCACACCATCATTCTCACCAATGCGGCATGCGGCAGAGCTATCGCTATGAAGTGCAATGGCAGTCCCAATTCCTCAAGCAGTCGTGCCAGCTAGATGCATTCACAAGCTGCTTCACCCAGTGCCATGTATTCAGCTTCAGCCACACTTTGAACCACACATGACTGCTTGGCACTTTTCCACAAAACTGTTGTGCCCCACACACGGAACACATAACCACCACGACTGCAGGCCCAACGATCACGTGCATAATCACTGTCACGGTACCCATCCAACAACGGACACGATGAGGGTGTAAAGACCAGATCAAGCGCAGAAGTGTCCATCACATAGCAAAGCAACTTCAGCAATGATTTGAGATGTGTGCTTTGCGGCTGTTGGCTGAACTGTGCCAGCACGTTCACTGCGCATGAGATGTCAAGTCGTGTGGTGGAAGCAAGATATGACAAGCTACCAGTGATTTGTATGTATAGTGTGGGGTCACAGTCCGGCCCATAGTCAGTGGTGTTGGCGTCCAAGAGGTGTGCATACACATCAGGACTCATCGGTGAATGCCGTCGTGGTAGATGATGTACTAGGTGCTGAAAGCGTGCAGTCAGGTGTGCTATGAACCGTCCTTGATGCAGGCTGAGCGTGCGAGCAGTTCTGTCCCTGGTGATAGTCATGCCCAAGAATTTTGTTCCTTCACCCAGGTCTGTCATGATGTAGTGCGTGTTGAGCAGCTTCTTTAATTCTATGATGAGGGAAAGAGAGGGTGACAGGATAAGGAGATCTTCCACATACACAAGCAAGGAAATAGGGAGACCGTGATCCCAACATAGGAAAAGAGATGGGTCACTCAGACTTTGCATGAACCCCCCTGATCCAGGGGTGTGTTGTGTTTCTTTATTCCAGCAGCTAAAGGGGCTTGCTTGAGCCCATAAAGGGCCTTGAAAAGCAGCCACACACGGTCTGTACCATCCTCAAACCCTTCGGGTTGTTTCACGTAAAGCTCCTCCTCAAGTGGACCATTGAGGAAGGCATTCTTGACATCCATTTGATGTGTTTCCCAATCCTCATGTGCTGCTACACCCAACAGTGCCCGGCTCTTCCCGTACTATAAAGTCCTGACCTGGGATCTAGTGAAAACCCTTAGGCACCAGCCTCGCTTTGTACTTCTCAATGAGTCCTGATAGGTTCATTTTTGAGCTTGTAGACCCATTTGACATCAATGGCTTTTCGCCCTGGTGGCAATGGGACCAGTTCGTACACACCATGCTCCAGAAGAGCGTTTAACTCAGCCACCATGGCCTTGTCCCACTCACTCGCAACAGCAAGCCCCCTGGCCTCAGCAAGTGTATGAGGTTGCACGATGTTATGGTCTGCATTCACCGGCTCAGCCATGTGATAAAACTTTCCGTAGTTCACACACTCCACATTGCACGAGGAGCGTCATACCGGCGGTGGGGATGGTGTTTTGGAATCCTCTATGTTGTGCTGGGGTGTTTGGGTTTGCAGCCCAGGTGGTGTGTATGGAGCATTGGAGTCTATGCTACGGAAGTCAGTAGGTGTCAAAAGGTCTGTCGGAACTGACGAAGTTTCTTCCGTGTGCCTCTCTTGCTGTTGCGACTGTGGTGGTGCGGTGGGTGTGTGCGGCACAAACACAGGCACACTCACATAGTTTGGGTACTGCTCAGGGATGTTGATGTGAGGAGCATGACGCAGGGTGTGGAACTGTTTGTAGGGCATGTGCTCCACAAAGGAGGCATCTCTACTCTCTAGGAAATGGTGGTTCATGGGGTCCTAATATCGCCATGCTTTGGAGGCATGAGTGACGCCTACAAAGACACACCATCGACCTCGTGGGCTGAGTTTATGGTCTCTTTGAGGCTATGCAAACCACACGCACGCCATAGTGCCCCAGATCCTCGCTGGCCTCAAATCAGCCTTCTCCTGAAACCACCTCTCCCATGGCGTGACTGCCTTGGGCAGGGGCCCTTGTGGCACCCTGTTCCACACCCACGTCACATACTTTACAGCTTCCTCCCAAAAGCCAAGGCAAAGACCAAACTTTCTCGGTGCATCACCGAGGGTTTTATGCCACCTTTTAGCCATCCCATTTTGTTGTGGTGTGTATGGTGCGGTGGTTTGACACTCTCTACCTTTGGCCTTCAACTCTGCAGTCAAGAGACCCATGAACTCCCCTCCTTTGTCTGTGCGCAGTTTCAGCAGTTTACAACCAGTTTTCCGCTCACTAAGAGGAATCCATTCAGTAATAGCACGTTGGGCATCTGCTTTTGACTTTAGCAAGAATGCCCAGTGAAAATGACAGTAGTCGTCTGTCAGTGTGAGAATGTATTGTGACCCATACTGCACAGAGGGTACTGGCATGGGGCCTGTTAGGTCTGCATTGAAAAGCTCCAGAGGAGCCTTGTAGACCTTATCTGACCTAGGGAAGGTCTGTCTGTGAGCTTTGCCTTCCTGACAGTTGAGACACGCATCTAAGCTGAGACCATGTGGGCAGACCGTAGGCAAGAGACCATGTGTTGTCGTGTGTTTGATCATGTCTGTGACCAGGTCCGAGTTGATGTGTGCAAGTCGACAGTGTAGTAGGTCCTTGTGCGTTGCATCCGTGGCTGTGATGACATGTGTCTATGGTGTGTGTGAGTGCGGCTGCATCAATGGAAAGAGAGTGAGGCGGTAGAGCATGTCAGCGTGCAAAGGTCCACCAGCCAAGAGTGCCCCAGCAGCATAAAAAATCATGCAGTGTTTTTTCTATGTGAGCGTGGACGTGTTGGTTTGGCGGTCTCGCTGACCCCCAGACAGAAGGTTCACCTTCAACTTGGGAACATACAACACACTCGTCAAGTACAAGATGCGCCCAGATGCTTGCAACGCCCTCCACGTCCAACACCTCCCCAGACCCTGTTTTCATACCCTCCACATCCTGCGTGGCGTACAGGATTACAAACAACTGGCGATGCGGAGACATGTGATTTGACGCAGCAGTGTCAAACAGCCACTAATGCATTGGAAGTGCGTGTGAAGTGGTGACATGTGTGTGCGCCAATCACTGACCTGGTGTCTGTGGCATGGCCATTGGTTCTCGAGGCTACAGTTCCATGGGCGCTGTCCACCCGGCTACAGGGTCTCCGGCTGTGGGCTGCTCGGACTCGGCCATGTCAGTGTAGATGCACTACGCCCAAGCAGGTGTGGGGACAGGGATGGCCGAGTTCAGTGGGACGTAGTAGGGGCCCTCGTAGAAAGGAGAGGACCCCGGATAGATAAGCTGGCCCGACAGCGGCTGCACCACCGGTGGTGACACGTAAGTAACACCGTCAAAGGGTGCAGGAGCTCGAGGTCCTATCATCAAGGGCATGGGCCAAGCTGGGGGATGCAGCTGCTGCCCAAGGGGACAAGGTGCCGGTACAACGAACCTCTGGTGCGCCTGCTGCTGCTGGTGGGGTGGAGTCATGATGCGCTGGAGGTCTGGGCAGGCACGCCAGAAGTGACCATGCTTGCCGCATTAGACTCAGGTGCTCCATCTCCCACTGCCACCATCACCATGGCCACGGCCTCGTCCTCCGCCTGTCTGGGCGCCTGTTCCTCCATGTCCCCAGCCTCCCCGACCTCTGCCTCCTCCCTGAGTAAAGCTGGTGGAAGCACTCAACGGGGAGTGATGGACAAAGGCGCTAGGTGTCGGGTTGTTGGCCTCGCGTGCCTCACCACAAAGAATGTCCTCATAGTGGCGCAGCTCTTCGAACACCTCTGCCAGGCTGGTGTTCTCAATGTCGGTCACCCAAAGGCGCCTCAGAAGCCCTCGTCGGAACTCTCTATAGGGCTCTCCAACGTATAGTAGGACAGGGTCCAGCCATTCAAGCACGGAGCAGGATGCTCCAAGCCCGAGAATACGGTGGCAAAGATCCATTGCCGCATCCCAATAGTCTGGTGTCGGTGCCCCCGGCTTTGGGTAGAGGTTTCGGAGGCGATCGCGCAAAGTGATCACCAGCGCTATGCCCCGTTACTCATGGCATGTAGCCAGGTGCTTTCATACCTCATGAGGATGCGGAGCCCGACTGCGAGGGTCTGCTGGATCCTCTCCTCTGCCGCCAAAGCGGAAGTGGCAGATGGCATATGACTGGTCGTCGGGCAAGGCCCAGACTATGGCATTGAAAGCCCACAGTAAAACACGATCCTCGGTGGCATCGGTCGAAGGAGGAGGTACACCTCCTCCATTCCATGCTCCGCCACCCATGCAAGGAAGACATCCTTCCATACAAGGAAGTCTCATGTGCCCAAAGCGGGCAGCGTCAGGTCCTTGTGAGTAATAACTCTGCTCAATTCATCCCATGTCACTGTAACTACGCCGGCAACACCACTGACGCCAACACTGGCTCCAGCAGATGCACCGTCATTCCCTGCTCCTCCACCTTGCCCTCCAGGTGCTGACCCTGCTTGACTCATGACTCCGGGGGTTCTAGCAGGTCCTAAGACAGCTGCGTGAGCTCTGACTCCCCTCTTTGCCGGCCGAGAAAATTTCGGCAACAATTTGCCAGGCCCACTTTGGACCCAGTTTTTGGATGCGAGCCCATAGCTCGTGGAAACCGCCTTGTCTTGGTCTAAGCAGTATCCTTAGATCATCTGTAATCTGCAAACATCACTCTATGGGCCGATGGACCCCGCCTTCCCCTCCAAGGGGCGGATTGGCGCTTGTGCTCTCCCTCCCACCTCTTTCTCGCCCTTGCAAGCCTTCCCCTCACTTCTGCCGCCTCTCCTGTCCACGCGCCGCCTAGGGGAGGGCCTTTGACGGCCCTTGGTGGCAGACGCGGCCTGGTTTGGTGGCGGACGCGCGGATCTAGATCCACGTGTGGCTTTCCCACCAGCCTTTTTGCTCGGCGCCACCTCTATACGTCAGCCACAGGTCTAGAAAGTCCCTCTGATACCATAAGAAGAGTCTCATGACTCAAATGCAACTTTTCTTGCTTGATTTGGTTAAGAAATGAATATGCTAAAGTTGGGTTTTCATGGTGGCCATGGTTTTTGCACAAAACCTAAGTGTCAAGCTCAGACGATCAAAAGCTAGAGCGGGTGAGTCTCGTGAAGTGAGACCCACCAGTCAGCCGGAGAGCAAGGCTCGCCTGCGCAACCTGCTCGAGCGAGGGCAAAGCCCTCGCTTGACATGCAAAAAGGGGCTGACTGCCCCAGTCCGCGAAAAACACACCAAAACACACAGTATGCCCCTAACTATTCGAGACCTGCTCTAGGTTCCCGAAATTCTACAGATATCCAGAGTGAGGACAACCATAAGTTTCATAAGGATCCAACATAGCTACCACAACTGGCACAGAGAGCAAAGCAGAGGTCATTCCGCGAGAGGGAGGCAAGCGCACTGGCGACTCCACAGGTAGCCGAGGGAGGGTCCGGCATGCAGATTCAGTGTGCATTGCCTCCACTCTCTGGATCAGCATGCCCTGCACACTCATTTCCACATCGGAGATGAAAACATATACAACGAGGATTAACAGGCTGCACTGGTATCCAACGAATGAGTAAGAAAGGAGGGAAGGCTTGAGCGGTGGCGCTCAAGCCTCCAATCCCGCTCATGTTGTTCCTTGTAGTGCGTGATTTTTTTACAGAAGAAAACATCTTTCTGGTGAGACGACATGCGATGTTGGTACAGATTTGGTGTAGGACTTTAGGATCCAGGTTGGCATGAGGGTGGAGCGGCAGCCAATGCTTTTGCTTTGCAGTATTGCTGTTACCCCAACATTGTGGCAACTGCTGGTTACCTTCATGTACTTATAGAAGGGCACAGCAAACAGTGTGTAAAGGGCTGCCAGATGTAGGAGTTAAAATTGTTGTAGCTGACACCTTGGAACTTCTACCACAAGAGAAACATGGCTGATAAGAAGAGTGACCACTGCAGTTGCAACTGTTATGCCTATACCGTTGTTACAACTGTATGCGTTTCAATACATATCCGGTCGCCTAATGTCCTGTTGAATCCAAACCTTGACAAAAAGTTTCATAGCTTTATCTATCCCTATCTTGTGTTCCATTGTGATTGTAACCTTCCGGCATGTCCTCATTCGCAATCCCAACATCTACACCCCAGGACATGTACTTACATTTACACTTCAACGGCATGTACACACCATTCTAATTGTTGTGAAATTCGCACTGATTTAGTTACCGGAACTTCAACAGGTGGATGATTCCACTTCTCTCTTAGATGATTTATACCCTCTATCCTACTAGGGGATTTCATCTTATCACACATGTTGGTGATACAAACCCACCTTCCTGAGAGCCAAATGCAGGCAATAAATCTGTTGTCCTCCAACATCTGAACGTTTGTGATAGTTCTGAGCAATTCCATCCTACAGAAAAAGCTTTCACCTTCAAGTTTAAGCCCACCAGTGCCTTCTTGGAGTTGGCTCAAGCATACCATTGCTTAACACTACAACGACAATTTGCATCATCTATCACATCCCACTCACACCTCACCTATCTGATTGAATCTAAGCAACATTAAAATCTTTTCGCTCCCCCATCCACACAGTGAGGGAACTCATTATGGAAGTTGAAGACCCCCTTACTAGATTGACTAGTTTCTCGTAACATACAACATACTAGTTATTGTCCCTGGGTACTGGCTCCTTCTGAAGCACATCCTCTATTCTAACCTCATGCACTAAATCACGAAGGAGGGTGAGCGCAAATGTAGAACAGGGTACCACCTAGAGCACAATATCTTCTCAACCCATCAAGCATGCATATCTAATCCTTCTAGTGAGAAACAACTACGCCAACATCGCTCTTCGTGCATCCTCTCCCACGGACATGAACCAATCCTTGAATATAATACATAGTGGAATCATTCCTCCTCCCTCCTCACCGAGAAGATCTCACCTACCAGATGCTCGTCGACCATTCTAGCGTTATGAGATGTTGGTGGTTTTTTCCACTCCACAATCAATGCGCTCTCGTGCATAACTCAAGCCTTCTTCCAATGCATAAAAACAACGAGAATTACTTTTACGAGATTTCCTCCTATTCTCCTCCCGCAGCAATACAAACAGCTTCCATCTCATCTCATGGAAGAACTCTGCAATTGTATGTTGAGATGTAGTGGAAGCAGCCATTGCATTTACTTTCCATACGACTCGTCGACCATATTGTCTCCCTTGAGAAATCTAAAAGCTCTCTTTCCAATATAGCTGATCAACTCCTTGAATGCTATAGCGAGATCTTCAACAACCCCTCACACATGGAGGACCTTGTCTCCTCCAGAACCACCCCCATCCATAAGAAAGGAAATCCATATGATAACTTGGAGAGTAACATCCAGGCCAAAATTCTTACTAAGGCGCTGGCCAAGCCCCTCCTACACCTTATCAACCAGGATCAAACTGGCTTTGTTCTTGGAAAACAAATCCCACCCTTAGCTATACGACTTTCAACAATAACCACCTACACTTACTCTCCACTCTGTCACTCAACTGCTAAAATTCGGAAGGCAAATGAATCCATAAACCGAGACTTTCTGTGTGTGGCCCTACAACACGTTGTTCTCCCTCGGCACTTCGCAAGATGGATCAAAATAGTAAACTCTCATACTACGATGTGGTTCTCCTCACCTTCAACTACATGCAAAAAAAGGACGCCTTGTTTCACCACCTCTAGTTATATATGCACTCAACCCATAGCACACTTCCTCCGCTATCATGTCAGCTCTATTTCTTCTCACACATGAAATTTGTTTGTTTAAGATGCAAATGACAAAACTCCCATCCTCTTAACCACATGCGAATTCCAAATAGCAGTCAGATGCATCTCAAGATGCGCCCTCAAGACCCTTATCCTTGGAGGCACCCACACACTATTATCCAATCAGTCCCATTCTTGGTCCGCCAAGCTAGTACCAAAGTCCTGGGGCAATTTTTTTTTCCGGCCCTTAACTTGGAGCACACTTGGAACTCGATATTGCCAACAAGTCAAGTGTCCAATTGCCCATTGGAAGTTTTTTAGAGCCAGCGTCCACACCGAGGTGATTGAAACGAATGCTTACCTTAATTGTGATCATCGTTGGATATTGATCTCTGGATCGAATACAACAGTTAACCAAGCTATATCATCGTATCATTAACTGAAGTGACCCCTCTCCACCAGCGGAGGTAAATTGGATGGAAGATTTCTACTTGGTGCTCTAAGCACCATTGTCCCCTATAGATCATTCGACTCTAGACGTGAAAAATAGAACTTTCTCAATAAATAAACTTTCATAATGGTTCAAGTGCTCGTGCAAAGGGGGAAATAATTTGACATTTCTTCTTTCATGGTGCCGATTTTATGCTATCCTAGTGCGGATACAAATGTTGTTTAGTAGCATATGTTGATACATCCGTTACAAGAAATCTGAATTTCTCTTAGGAACCATCATGGAAAAAAGCTTCAATTGTTCCTCGTTTGTTTTTTGTGCTACCTTCTCTCGTATCGTTTTTGCAAGAGCGCTTCCTTCCTCTTTGAAAGCCCAACCCCTTCCTCATTTGCTAACTAAAGTTCTTGAACGAATTTTGAATATATATGCGGATTTTTTCACCTGTTTTAATTTTGTAATGATAACAAACGATTGTCATGGAAAACTTGTTTTATGACAAGTTTAGTTTCTTCATTCATCTAAAAATGTATTTCATCATAATTGTATTCTATGTTTGAGAAAAATCTGTAAATTCTTGTAATTTTTGCTCAAACTCTGCCCCCCCCCCCCATGCTTTCCTGACTTGGGGGGCCGGGTTCAACTCTGGTTTCTTTGGTGCTGAGGTAGCCCTCTTGCTTCAGTCGGTCACCACCTGTAACAAACATATGGGAAGCTTGGCCCACTGGGCCAAAACCGTGGTAGTTGAGGGTCTCCGAACCTCAACTCATCCCATCCGTCGCCCACAGGCCAGGACCCACGTTCAAGCCACGTGGCACACCTCACGCTATATTCCTCCTACAGAGGAATGGACCCGCCTTCGGTGTCCATAATGGGTGTCGAACCCCGGCGCTTGGATACCAAATGTAGCAAACGGATGGGAATCTTGGCCCACTGGGCCAAAACCGTGGTAGTCGAGGGTCTCCGACCCTCAACTCATCCCATCTGTCGCCTACAGGCCAGGATCCACGTTCGTGCCACGTGGCATACCTCGCGCTACACCAGCAGGGTTTGAAAAACCAGGCGGTGTCAGTTTCAACTCTTGAAATCGATGTCCGTCGCCACTGCCGAAGGCGTTGACGTGCCAAGATGCTTCGCTGACGGCAAGCTCGCCAGCCAGCGCATCCAGCGCGCGACTGAAGACGTGGAGTGGCGTCGCTGTGCACGCCGGCTTCACTGCGGCTTCTTACGTGGCGTGAGTAGGACGTACCTCAGCCAGCCACCCTGCAAATCATTCTGTGCTTGGTTTCTAAAGCATTCATCATCCTCTTTCACCTCAATGAAGTCAGTGTTTTCTCTAGCGGAATCCTTCTCTTTTTCTCTAACTCCGGTTCCTTGCACCTCGCTCATCTCTTCAGTTGTCTCTTTACCTCGGCAGAAGCAGCTCGGCGCCATGGTGGTGATTCCGATAGAGGACCACGTAGCATAGCGTCGCGCGACACGGCTCTCTGTGCAGGCACACACGGCACGAGCTCTGGGGGCCCTCGAGTGCTGCAGGGGGCGTGGCGAGACACTGCCAGCACTGCTTCTAGGAACTTCAAGGGAACGGCATCCGCAGCGGCAGGGGAAAGAAGCGGCGGCAGCATCGGCAGGTGAGACAGCGACAGTGGCCGCCGATTGTTCGGCCGGCCGCTGCCGGCTGCACCTGATTCTTGGAGGGCATCCGGAGCTTTGCGAGGAGCGTGAGTGTGAAGTGGGCGAAAGATTAAAAAACAAAAAAAAAGGGAAGGGAAGGAAGGAAAGGCGCCTGCCTTTTGCCATCAGGTCGCACTGGCAGACGAACGAGCAAGTCCGCAAGGTTGCGCAACTTCCAGGATGGCGTCCGGATCCCCATCCCCAGCAGCGGCTCTGGCACCAGCAGCTGCAGCCGTACCAGCAGCTGCACTGGTGTCGGCAGCGGCACCCGTACCAGTACCAGCACCAGCACCAGCACGAACAAAATCACCAGTACTAGCCCCAATGCCAGCACCAGCACTAGACTTAGCACCAGTCTCAACGCCAGAACCAGCAGCAGCATTAGAACCACCAGCCCCAGCCCCAGCCCCAGCTCCAGCCCCAGCACCAGCCCCAGCGTCGGGACCAGTACCAGCAGCGGGACCAGCAGCAGCAGCAGCAGCAGCAGCAGCAGCAGCAGCACCAGCACCAGCACGAGTACCAACATCGGGACCAGCTCCAGCACCAGCACCAGCAGCAGCACCAACACCAGCACGAGCACCCCCAGCACCAGCACCAGCACCAGCACCAGCACCAGCACCAGCACCAGCACCAGCACNGGTCGGCGGACGGGTCGCTGCTGCTCGCGCTGAGCCCTGTGACGGGGCGGCTGGCGCTGCACGTGTCGGTGGGCCGCACGCGCAGCCTCCGCGTCGCGTGGCTCCGCCGCCCCGACGAACCCGACAGCCCATCGCGCCCTGCAGCTGCAAGTGGCCCGGGGGCCTGGGGAGACGAGGGCAATGGGAAGGAGGAGGAGGACGAGGAGGGGGAGGAGGAGGAGGAGGGGGAGGGGGCTGCGGACGGAAGCCTGCACTGGATGCTGCGGAAGCACATCCCGGGCTCGCTGTTCCCGACGTGCGCCGCTCTCAACGCCGTGGCGTGGTTTCGCATCGCCGGCCGCATACGCGCGCCCAATGTGAGGCTGCCCTGCGGGCGGTACTGCGCCGGGTGGAGGGTCGCGAAGCTGCCGACGTTTGCCTGGGGCCCCACTCCAGCCACGAGCAACATCTCTCTTCAGCTGCACGGTGCCAAGGGCGGTGCGCAAGGCAGTGCAGGTGCTGGTCGTGGCAACGCCGGCGGCAGCGGGAGCAGCGGCGGTGGTGCTGGCAGGGGCAGGGGCAGTGTCGAGCTCGTGGAAGATGTCAAGGTGCCCTTGTATGAACCATCGCCCAACCGACAGGTGCGCATACCAAGGCCCCGTTCTGCACGTGCTGCGGCTCGCGCCGAACCCGCTACATTCCCTAACCCGTTTTCGTTTGGCCCTTCGTTCCTGAACGACGGGAACGTGGAAAGGGGGCAGGAGGAGGAAGGTAAGGAAGCGTCAGGGGGATCGGGAGACGGGGAAGGAGAGTACGAGGACGACGCAATCTGCGGGCCGATGAAGACACGGGGGGAGGGGTGGATGGCGGACTACGCGTGGATGGAGTCATGCTGTGAGATCCCGCGGCCCAGGACCACCATCGTGGGGGACAACGAGGCGCTGCGCCGCATGCTCAACCTCACCATCCCCGACGACAATCGGCTGCTATGGGAGGAAGCATCTGCCGGGACCTTCTCCCTCCGACCAGCCATGGCCGGGGCAGATGGGCTCGTCCCTCTGGACCTGAAGCTGGAGCTGAAGGAGACGGAGAGCGGATGCTGGAAGGGTGGACTCTTTGTGGACTCATTTGTGCTCATGCAACTGCCAGACGAGGCAGACGCGGGTCAGCAACAACCTTCGTAGAAATCAGAGTAGCTGAAACTGCAGCAGCTGCTGCAGCTGAAATGTCTCGAGGATTAGGAGGAGGGAGAGGAGGAGTAGGGACAGAAGGAGGAAGAGGAGGAAAAGGAGGAGGGGGAGGGGGAGGAGGAGGAGGAGGAGGAGGAGGAGGAGGAGGAGGAGGAGGAGGA
>SZWC01028985.1:16464-26995 GCA_023375785.1 Penium margaritaceum
GCAGCGCGCTGGTAGCGGTTTGGGAGGCGACTGGCTGTAGCGCCGCAAGCTGCTGTGTCAAGGCGGCGAGTTGTTGCTGAAGAGCAGCAAGTGGGTCAGGGGTGCCGCCAACGTTACCAGTGGGCTGCTGCTGCTGCTGCTGCTGCTGTAGGGGCAGCGGCTGCTGCTGCTGCAGAGGCGGTGGCTGCTGTTGTATGGGCTGTGGCTGCTGCTGCTGCAGCGGTGGCGGCTGCTGCTGCTACAGCCGTGGCGGTTGCTACTGCAGAGGTGGCTGCTGCTGCTGTTGCAGCGGCGGTGGCTGCTGCTGTATGGGCGGCGGCTGCTGCTGCTACAGCGGCAGCGGCTGCTGCTGTAGAGGCGGTGGCTGCTGCTGCTGCAATGGCGGCGGCTGTTGCTGCTGGTGCGGCGGCGGCAGCTGCTGTTGCCGTGGCGGTGGCGGTTGTTCCTGTTGCGGCGGCGGCGGCAGCTGCTGCTCCTACGGCGGCGGCGGCTGCTGCTGCTGCAGCGGCGGCGGGTGCTGCTGCTGCTGCTGCTACAACAATCGCTGCAAGAAAGGAGGGGTAGGGGTTCCCCCATCAGAGGAGGACCCCTCCTCACCGGGACTACCAGCCATGCCTTGGTGTCTGTGTGGTGCTGATTTTTTTTGTTGTCTATGTGGTGCTCATTTCAGCATGAGGTTGGGGGAGTGGGGAGTCTACCCACTCCTCTGGCCTTCCCCCTTTCCCCTTTTCCCCTTCTTCTCACCACTTTTTTTTGTTGATGACGTCAGCAGTGACGTCAGCAGAGGGGTGCTGACGTCAGCAGCGGCGAATGTTGGGGCTGCCGCTGCTGCTGTTGGTGCTGATGCTGCTACAGCCGCTGCTGCTGCTGCTGCTGCTGCTGACACTGCTGCTGCTGCTGCTGCTACTTCTGCTGCTGCTGCTGCAGCTGCAACTGCTGCTGCTGTTGTTGCTGCTGTTGCTGCTATTGCTGTTTGCTGCTGCTGCTGATGCTGCTGCTGCTGTTTGCTAGTGCTACTACTGCTGCTGCTGCTGCTACGGGTGCTGCGAGCTGCAGCAGTTGCTGTGGCTGCTGCTGCTGCAACAGTGAGCTGCTGCAGCTCGCTACTGCTGCTGAGTGCTGCTGCAGCTGCTGCGTGCTGCAACAGTTGCTCGCTGCAGCTGCAAGCTGCTGCAGCGAGCTGCGGGGGTGGCGATTTTTTTTTTGTCCTTTTGTTTTGTTTATTTTTTTTTCTCTTGTCACAGCGGGCAGCAGCTTGCTGTCTGCTGCGAGCTACGGGCTGTTGCTCGCCAAGCAGCAGCGAGCTGCTGCTCGCTGGCAGTAGCGGGCTGCTGCTCGCTGCTCGCTCGCTGCGAGCAGCGGGCAGTAGCAGCCGCGGCTGGCAGCTGCCAGCTGCTGCTCGTTGCTGCTGCTGCTGCAGCTGGCAGCTGCCGCAGCCCGCTGCAGCAGCTGCTGCAGCCCGCTGCTTCTGCTGCACGCTACTGCAGCTGCTGCATGCTATGGCTGCTGCTTGCTGCTGCTGCGGGCTGCTGCAGCGGGCTGCTGCTACGGGCTGCTGCTGCTGATGCACGCTGCTGCTGCTGCTGCACGCTGCCGCTGCTGCTGCTGCTGCAGGATGCTGCTGCGAGCTGCTGCTGCTGCAGGCTGCTGCGAGCTGCTGCTTCTGCCTGCTGCTGCTGGTGGTGCCAGTCACCTGGGTGACGTTGCCGCGTGCGTCGTCGCCCACAGACGTCAGACGCCGCCGACCGCTCACCTCCTCGCGTCACGCGTGGGGGTCAGTGCTGCCGAAAAAATTTCGGCAGCATTTCCCCTGGCCCAGTGGCCGTGGGAAAAATTCTGACGCCGCCACTAGGAGGGTCAATGCTGTCGGAAAAAATCCGGCAGCATTTCCCCTGCACTGGCGCGTATGGGGGTCTGCCGGCGTTGTCTGGCACCTGTTCGCCAGTCTTCTGCTGCTGCTGCTACGCTCTGGCTCTGATACCAAAATGGAAACTATGCAGCAGGTTGGGGCAGCAGCGTTGTTGATGCAGCGTGCGGGCTTCCACGCTCGTTGCTTAAGTCAGCTGCCCCCTCAGTCTGCTGCTCTAGAGTCTAAGTCTGGAAGCTCTGGGTTTGTTACTCAGAAACGCGCGCTCCAGAGTTAGCGCCAGAAAGCAGCTGAAAACTGATAGTAACTGATTAGGAATAAAGAATGAACAACAATGGGAGACCCTTCCAAGTTCTAGGCCCCCCCCAGCTCTGTAGAGCTTGTTACTCAGTTCAATAGCCAATCAGAAAATAGCTAATTTCAGGCTGGCAGGTTTTCTCGGTGAGGCCTGCCAGACAGCCGACAGCCCAAAACCCGGGCGTCGTCCGTTTTGCCTGAAAACTGGACCATACCATAATACCGACGCTGCAAACGCAGCCGTGCGGTCAGAATCTGCTAGAAAAATAGTAGCGAGGAGTTATGGCAGCCTGAACCCAGGTAGTGCCCACGATGGTTTATGCTGCCTAACAGGGCCATGCAACATGCAATTGGGACCCTAGGCAGCGCATGACGATGCAGGCATGACAGTACACGTTGGACGCATGCAGACAACGACTGCGGTGGCAGTGACTGCCGGCAGTGCGACCGCCGAGGAGGCCTGCCGATGGAGCTGAACACGTCGCCGGAGAGAGGGGGCTCCAGCGAACTGCGAGACGACCTCAGCGTGCGTCGGCTCCACCGGACGACACTCCATCAGCGTCGAGTCTCGCCGTCAGTCATCTGCACGCCGATGTACACAAGCCGGGAGGACACAACAGAGCACAATGAGCGCAAAAACCAACACTGCCTTGAACATGTTGCTGCTAAGAGCCTTCGTAAGGAAATCAGTGCGCTGCTGTCCGGTATCGACCCAGAAGATCTGGACATCACCTGCGGCAATGCCCTCACACACAAAATTATGCTCCACATTGATATGCTTTGTGCGCGTGTGATGCATGCCATCATGCTCAGCAATTGCTTTGGTGCTCTGGTTGTCACAACGCAGGGTGATGGAGCGGATGGGTAGGCGTAGTTGCTGCAATAGGCGACACAACCAAATACTCTCATACGTACATGCACCCAGGGAAACATACTCTGCTTCACTGGAGCTACGTGCCACACACCCTTGCTTACTGCTTTTCCACGACACGGCTGCCCCCCCAACGAGGAAAATGTAGCCAGTGCGACTGCGAGCATCAGTATCGTGGGCCCAGTTGCTGTCAGTGTAGCCATCCATTACCACTGAGGGTTGTGCTCGATAACAGAGGCCTGTTTGGGCAGTGGACATAGCATACTGGACAACGCGTAAAGCTACCTCCATGTGTCGTGCTCGAGGACACTGGGAGAACTGGCCGGGAAGTTCACGGCAAAGGCGACATCTGCCCTGGTCCTGGTCGCAAGGTACATGAGCGTAACAATGACGCATAAGTAGTCCGTCACGTCTACCGCCTCCCCCAGCTTGGACACGTCCAGTGTCTTCAAGAGCCGCTGCCCTGCTGGGGTCATGGGCGTGGATGTAGTGGGCACTGTCTCAAGCAAGGGGGCGAAGCGTTCTCCCAGACCGCGTACATATGCAGCCTGGTGGACATGAAGCACGCGGTGAGATCGGTCACGCTCAAGCTCCATCCCAAGGAAGACACAAGGCCCGAGGTCCTTCTTCTTGTATGGGGACTGCAGCAGTGACTTGGCCGCGCTGACCGCCTCCTGACTGGGGGATGTGATCAGCACGTCGTCAACATAGATGAGGACGGCAACAAAGGGAGCAGGGCTCGAGTTGACAAAGAGAGACGGGTCTACTATGCTGCGCTTGTAGCCCCCCTTCTCAAAGGTCGACGTGATCTCCTGGTTCCAGCAACGAGGCAGTTGCTTAAAGCCGTAAAGAGCCTTCCGCAGTCGCCAGACCCTGTTTGTGTCGTCAGAGAATCCAGGGGGCTGGACCATATAGATCTCTTCATTGAGCTGACCGTGCAGGAAAGCGGCGTTCACGTCCATCTGTTCATGTTCCCAGTCATGCTGAGCAACAAGGCTCAGCAGCGCTCGCGCTGTGGTGTACCGTCCAACTGGCGCGAAGGTCTCATCGAAGTCAATGCCCGGCACTTGGGAGAAACCCTTTGCAGTGAGGCGTGTCTTATACTTGTCAAGGGTGCCATCGGGCTTGTACTTGCGCCAAAAAACCCATCGAGTGTCAATGGCTTTGCTCCCTGGTGGTAGGTCCACTAGCTCGTAAACGGCATGGTCATCCGGCGCCTTCAGCTCCACTTGCATGGTAGCTTCCCAGTGATGGGCATCAGGAGCCATGCGAGTCAGACGAGTCGTGGTCGGTTCAGGGGCAAGAGAAGCAACGCTGGACGTGGCGTGACACTCAGCGACAATACCGGAGGACACAGTGGCTAGGGCCTTTGCATGCTCGGCAACGAGAAGAGCATAGCCTAGGGCCGAGCTGGGGTGGACAACACCAGTGGCCAAGCCCAGAGCATCAAGGCTAGTGGGAGCAACAGGGTCCTGCGCCGAACGGGTAAAGGACGTGGAGGGGGCAGAGCGGTGAGGCAGAGCGCGAAGTCACCCGCCGCGGACAAACGGCGAGACTGGGACAAGGCCAGCGAGCTATCCACCACTGACAGGGGGAGGCGACGCAGTAGGGTATGGGATGGAGGAGGAACGGACAGGGGAGACAGACCCTGGAGAGGCTCACGACCCAAGGGAGGTCGACGTCGTGGACGGGCCCGACGACGGACCAGGGGATGATGTGCTGGACGCATCAGACGACGGACCAGGGGATGACGTGCTGGACGAGTCGGACGACGGACCCGGGGATGATGTGCAAGAAGAGCCAGACGACGGACAAGGGACCGAGGCTACGGGTTGGAGAGTTGCAACCACAGGGCCGGCGCGGAGACCAGGCCTGACTGCCCGCCCTAGCCAAGAGAGCGGGAGGAGGGAGTCAGCAGGAGGCGGACGGTCTAGGTAACGAAGAAAGACAGACTAAAAAAATAAGGCGTCGTGAGACTCAACAACACGACGACGAACAGGGTCCCAGAACCGCCACGCCTTGGACTGGGAGGAGACACCCAAGAAGGGACACAGACGAGCACGCGGGACAAGCTTGCCATCGCAAAGGTTATCAGGCAACCAGATAGCGGCAATGCTGCCCAGACACGAGCCATGCGAAGGTCGGCGCGTGCGGCAGACCAACGCTCAAAAGGCGTGGCGGTGCAAGGAAGCGGGCCATGAGGAACCCGGTTCCAGACCCAAGTCATATAACACATAGCCTCAAAGGCAAAGAGAGGCGGGAGACCAGACTCACCGAGTAGGGTGCGAACTCCATCGGTGTGGGTGCGGTTCCAGTGTTCGGAGACACCATTTTGCTCGGGTGTGTATGGAGCCGATGTCTCCAGACACACCCCCTTAGACTTAAGGAAATGGGCGGTGGGGCCGAGAAACTCACAGCCACGATCACTATGAAAGACATTCAGGGAACACAGGCATGCACGCTCAGCCTGAGCGAGCCAGGTGACAAGGACAGACTGGACGTCACTCTTCTGACAAAGAGAGAAGACCCAGCAGTGACGCGAAAAGTCATCAGTGAGGTAAAGCACATAGCGTCCAACATCACCAAGGAGGTCATGGGCCAGGGGGCCCATGACGTCAGCATGCACACGGTCAAGAGGGTGAGAAGAGCGGGAGTCGGAAGTAGAAAAGGGAGCGCGGTGCTTTTACCTTGGGCACAGTCCAAGCAGGAGGCACGGCAAGGAGACGGAAAAGATGAGGGTGAGAGCCCAAGGGCAGGCTGCAAGCAAAACATGCTGGTGACAGCGTCAGTGAGCAAGGCGACGATGCAACAGGTGCGCATGTTCAGGGGAGAGAGAGGGTGCGGCATGAGCAAGTGTGGTACCAATGACGTGCAGACGAGAGCAGGAGAGGTACGCGATACAGTTTGTCGCTTTTAACACCACGCAAGACAATGTGGCCAGTGGAACGCAGACGAACAGTGCCAATGCTAGGACTAGCACAGAAGTCCATCCCTTGATCATCGAGGGATGGAACCGACAGAAGACTGAGTTCCAAGGAGGGGACATAGAGCACGTTAGGCAGAAACAGTGCACCACCGGGGCCGACAAAACGAACGACACCGACGCCTTGAACAGGAAGGAGCTAACCGGACCCAGTATGCACGAAGGGAACCAAACCGGCCGGACCCAACGAGACAAACGACGAGCGAACGAACGTCATGTGATGGGTGGCCATGGAATCCAGTATCCAGGAACCACCCGATGCACGCACTAGGGGAAGGACACCACAAGTCGCCACAGTCCCAACAGGAAACGACGTAAGGGAGGACGGGTCGCAGGCAGCAAGACAGCGGGGCAGGAAGACAGATTGCCAATGCTCAACCCAGGGTACAGACGTGCACGGAGACCCAAGAACATGACCGGGGGAGTCACCACGAAAGAAGGCATCAGTATGACAAGCATGACCTCTGGCCAGAGATGCATCAATATCACCTCCCTGATCGCGGAGGCGAAGGAGCTGAAGAAGCGACTGCTCCAGATGACTCTCGCTCTCACCAGAGACCGAAGGGGCAGGGGATGGGGTCGAACCCCCCCCCCCCCCACCACGATGACGGGAACTACGGCGGAGTGGTGTATCTAGTGGAGGGAGGCCCGACATAGACCGGGGCGCCGTAGGGTGCTGGCCAGCCCCACGCGTACGGAACTGGTGGCGGAGCTGAAGGAACGGCGGCAATGGAGTAGGCGCGACCAGAAGAAGCGGATGACGCAGATGAGGAGGTGCTGGAGCTGGAGTTGGACGGCGGAGGTGTGCTGGAGGTACGAGCCCAATGAGCGCGCATGGCCCGAGCAAGGAGAAGGTCATCTGGTGGAGAGAGACAGGCCCGGGCAGAGTGCTCGTCGGATCCGCAGTTCTAGCAGACGACGACGCCAGGGGCACGTGCGAAGGAGGTAGAGGGCTTGTCCTTGCCCTTGCCTTTGCCATTGCCCTTACCGCGGCCGTGTCCCTGGGAAGCAAGAGCGGAGGCGGTGGTGTTTGTAGATGAAGTAGAAGAAGGAGACGACGTCGAGGCCGTGGAGGGTGCCGATGTGGTGGTGAGGGCGACAACCCCCATAATAGAGGAGCGATGCAGACGCTTGTTCTGCAGGGTGGTCCACCAAGCAGCAAGCTGCTCAGTGGTGAAGTCCCAAAGGGCTCCTACGCCAGGAGGGGACCAGGGTGGAACAGGCAGGGAGGCAAGGCACTGCAGCTCAGCAGGGGTGACGTCATGTAGAAGGTCGAAGAGCCCAGGAATGAGCCCGTTGACCATGTTGAGGACGGCAGATAGCTCACCAGGGATAGCATCGAGCCCGAGATCGCGGAGGAGCTTGAGCCCCCATGCCCAGTAGGCGTCCGCGGACTCATCTGCCCGCATGAGAAGGGTGTTGAATTAGACTCTGAGGGCACTCTATGTGGCCTGACCAGTGAAGGTAGTGCGGCGACGCAGCATGGCATATGCACCAACAGGATCTGGTGGGCTCCCAGCGAAAGGATCAGCGTTGAAGGTGCCGACACCATCAACCAGGTTCTCAGGTGCAGCGGGAATGAGGGCGCAGACGGCGCGAGCAGCTTCAACAGGGAGAGGGGTAAAAGAAGAGGAGGGATCAGGGGGAGATTAATACTCCCAGATGCGTTCCCCCTGAGCCCAGGCACTGAAGCGCACGTTCCACGAGGAGAAGGCGAGGCCTGAAGAGAGATCTGGGAGCTGAGAGAAGAAGTCATGCTGGCGGGGTGCGGTGGCAGTAGAAGCGACGGCAGCAGAGGACTGAGAAGAAGAGGAGGAGGCAGAGGAGGCACCAGCGGCGGTGCCAGCAGTGGAGCTGCCAGGCAAGAAAGCGGATGCGGTGGGCAGACGCTTCAGCACAAGTGCAGCGACTTCGTCAACAAATGCTGCACAATTTTCCTCAGCGAGCTTGAGACGATCCTCAGCTTCGCGCTGGGCCTGAAGAGCTCGGTTAAGCTGACGCTGCAGGTCAGCTATGACCAAATCTTATTCACCAGGCATGGTGACGAAGAAAGGACTCCACCGAAATTTTTTGACAGAGTTTCCCCCGCCCCAGTGGGAGTGGAAACACTGACCAGTGCTTTAAGCACACGGAGGTAGTGCTGCAGGACAACCCCAGCCCTAGGCCAGCAGAGAACAGAAGGAGGAGACTGAGAGGAAATGCAGAGCATGCACGGGAAACCCTCAAGAGGAGGGAGGAGGGCGAAGAAAGGCAAGGAGAGGTGGGACAGTGGCAGCCACAGCGGCTGCGAGGCTGGACACTCGTGTGACAGCTGAGACCAAGAACAGCCTGGTACCAGTCACAGCTGCTGCCCCTAGAGTGGCAAGGAAAGCACAGATAGAAACAACTGCTGTCACGAGGCAGATGGACGCTGAGGATGAGGATGCGGCTGATGTGGCTGCTGCTGACATTGAGGCGGGAACAGCTGCGGCGGCGGTTGCTACGGCAGATGCAGCAGAGGAAAGAGACAAGGCAAAGGCAGATGTAACAGCTGAGACTTGGGTACCGATATCAGCAGCAGCTGCGGCAACGGACCCACTCACAACGGCGGCCTCGGTGTAGGCTTCCGTTGCACGGCTGGCGGACGTGGCCGCAGGAGCACGTGCCGCCCGAGCTGCAGCAGCAAATGTTGCTGCTGCTGCCGTGGCGGTGTCGATGATGGAAGCTGACGTGCGCATGAGGACGTTGGCCAAGTAAATGGCGTCACGGCGGAGAATGGCATGGGAGTTGGCTGTAGCAGTTTCCACAGCAGCAAGGTTGTCAACCCCCCCAGATCCGTGATGAGCGGAAAGGGGAGGAGAGCTTACCGGAGTCTGCCAAGGGATGTTAAGGAGTTTGACGCAGGGGATCCGACGCCAGTGCGACGTCGGCGGCGTTCCCGGTGTGGTGCCCGCCACTCCTCGCATGCGGCGTCGGTTGGGACAGAGGCGAAATCCCCGTGGTGCGCCAGCGTGACTTCAGCCGCCAACGTGGCGGCTAGTGGCGGCGTAGCTACAGTCCGCCGCGGTATGCCACAAGACCGTCGGCTAAGTGAGAACGACAGCCAAAGTCATTGTAGGGGGTGGAGCAGACGACGACCGCTGCAGGGTAAAGGAGAATGCAGCTGCCGCGGGTTCAATGTTGGAGGACAAGGCAGCGCGACAGTCACAGCCGCGGTTGCTGTAGAGGGGCTAGGTGCGGACTGACAGCCAGCAAGGGATGAGAACCCTATTGCTGTCTGGTGCTAGAACCCTACTGCTGCGGACAGTCGGGCATGGGCGTGCACGCCGTTGGTGATAATCGGCAGACGTGAGACGGGCCGCCGAGCGGGAACGCACGCTTAGACTGACCCCAACGAGATCGGTCGCAGAAGGAAAATGTCACAGGCTACCCTCAAATGGACAGGGCTGGAGAGAAAGGGAAAGCCATAAGAGAGCGGTGGTGAAGGCGGAAGCGGGCCGTGGAGAGACCGACGGCGGTCCCAAGGACTTCGGGGCGGCGACTAGATGCGACACTCCTTGCTACGCTAGAGCTGCTCCTCCCACATGCTCTGATACTAGTAGACAACGGAGAGAGGTCTAAGAACGAGCAGAGTGGGATTGGGAATAGCCACGGATGGAATTAGAATGAGCCATGAAGCGTGAGGTGAGGAAGTTAGACGCAAAGTCCGAGTAACAAGTACGGGCATGAGTCACGGCATCGAAGTCTTAGGTGACAGGTGAGGAGCCGAGAGCGAGCGAGCGGCGAGCTCGATCTCGCTCTTGGTTTATCCCCTCCCTTGGGCTCGAACACCACACACACCCCATTGTGACTTTTGAGCATAATTCATGCCATGCAAGTATAAGCCACGCAAGAGTAAGCCAGGGAATGAACCCGGCTGGCACAGAACACGTCATAACCAAAAGCAATGTCCCTGCATCACTTGGTCCTTGCAACTGCTGGTCCTCCACCATGATGGAGCCGTCGACTGAAGGTGGTCTTCATGCTTAGTCACCTATGAACGTGTAGGTGGAGTGTGCAGGGAGGCCAGAGGTCACAACACGCCATAAACCAATAGGCTCTCCCCCCACGGTGGTTGGGTTCAAACACCCCGCACGTGTCTTTGTGGCCTATAGTTACCAATCACAACTAGCAAGAGAAATCCAGGCACTGGCATTCAACTTGGCAGTGTCACAAGTAATGTTTTTACCATGCTCAAGAGCATGCGAGTNCATCTTTATGTCTTGGTTCGTGAGGCTGTTGGTTCTCCTCCATGATGGAGACGCCAACTCGAGGAAGTCTTCATGCTCAGTCACCTGCAACAGTGTGAGTGGAGTGTGCAACGAGGCCAGAGGTCACCACATGCCATAAACCAACACTCCCCTATGACTCGTAGTTGACACACACGTAGACATGTACACACAAGGACGAAGGTCACAAGACGTGACACGCGCTGAACACGAGAGCACAAGGACAAATTCTCAACCAGGAACATCACGTGCACAAAAAAGCCCAA
>SZWC01028986.1:12635-26993 GCA_023375785.1 Penium margaritaceum
TATCCATCTACCTATCCATTTATTCAATTATTTATTTATCTATCTATCTATCTATCTATCTATCTATCTACCTACCTACCTATCTATCTATCTATCTATCTATCTATCTATCTATCTATCTACCTATCTATCTATCTATCTATCTATCTATCTATGTATCTATCTATCTATCTATCTATATTTCTCTCTATCTATCTAACTAACTGTTGGGTTTTTTTATAGTGGTGGCGGCACGCGGGAACGGCCATTACCTCACCGCGGAGCCTTCACTACAACAAAGGGGTCCTTGCTGCTCCAGTATTTTTTTGTGTGTCCAGCAAACTTATCGGAAGTCAAAATGTGGAATAGAATCTTATTAAAAGTACAAAGTG
Organism: Penium margaritaceum; assembly: GCA_023375785.1. Lineage (NCBI taxonomy): Eukaryota > Viridiplantae > Streptophyta > Zygnematophyceae > Desmidiales > Peniaceae > Penium > Penium margaritaceum. Next base: position 13,007 of record SZWC01028986.1, read on the forward strand.
CAAGTACAAGATCTGTCTAACAAACAGTAGCTAAAGAGAGCTTAGCTCCATGCTCAGACGTATCTTCTGGCACCAAACTAAGGCACAACGCCTTGCTAGGCCATCAAGGCCGTCCACGCAAGGGTCTCGGCGCAAACATCATCTCCAGTGATGGAAGGCCTTCACGACATCAGGGCCACCTCCTCGCTAGGGTGGCAGCACCTGCCAGGCTTATTAGGTCCTCAGAGGATTCTAGCTGGTCTTGGCACAGCCATCAAGTTGTGGTAGACAGGCCACCAGCAAACATGTCGTCCTCCTCCTAGGCTGGCAGGTAGAGCCAGGCTTACAGGGGCCTTGGAGGGATCTCCAGTATGAACCTCCACCCAGGCTAGCAGGCAGAGCCAGGCTTACATGAGCCATGGAGGGATGTTCAGCAGTGACCTCCACCCAAGCTGGCAGGCAGAGCCAGGCTTACAGGGGCCTTGGAGGGATCTCCAGTAGTGTCTTCCATCTAGGCTGGCAAGTAGAGCCAGGCTTACAAGGGCCTTGGAGGGATCTCCAGTAGCGCCTTGGTCAAAGGTGCTCCAGTGCTAAGGCGTGGAGCCTTGCACTTGATATGGTGTAGCCATTGAAGACTAGCTACTGAAGATCATCCATTGAAGATTCACAACTGAAGATAGTTGAGTGTGCCAGGGCCGCCGCCTTTTATACTTGCAGCCCTGGCAAGTTGACTGCCTTGGTGGTGGTCGGAGAAGCTTCCTTTGGTGCACGGTGAAGTTTCACCGTAACCGTGGTTATTGCACCACAACTCACCACGTTGCTTTGTACGTGCAACTCATCACCATGTCCATGATCCTCAGATCCTGTGGCTTGTCACGGATCAGTGAGAGTCGTTGATCACCGTAGTCGCAATGCTTGCAGATCAACGGTCCTTTGAGATGAACGTGAACCGTTGATGTGTGGAATCATGGTTTGAGGAAACTTCCTCCATAACAAAGCTTCCTCTCCGTGGAAGCTTCCTCTCCACCTTGGTTGTCCGCTGGCTTGAACCTGAGCCATAGGGAAGCTTCCTTCCCAAGGAAGCTTCATCAGGTTCCACGGTGCAGCTTCTCCGTAAGTTGCTTCTGTCAGAGGCTTTGCTGCTGCTTCGTTGATGCTACCACATGATCACATGTGGTCTGTGGATTACCTTCACCGTGAAGCTCGCACCAGACCTCTCCACGTAGGTTGTCCACATGGCGATGAGAGAGACATGCTGAGTGGTGCCTCCAGATTGTCGGTGCAGGGCGGTCCCCACTTGACACCCTCACACTGCTCTGTGCGTCCAGTTGAGTCAGGCGTGGTCCCATCTGACCATCAAGCCTATGTAGTATTACATGGGTTTCAGCTCCAGGAGGCATGCGCTGTCCTCATGCGCATGCTTCCGTACAAACACCTTTCACACCCTTAAGAGGAATTTTCAGTGGAGAAAATATAGGCCTTTGAAGGAGGAAATTCCCTGTCGAGCCGCACCCGGCAAATTCACGGGAAAAACCCGTAAATTCTTCTTGAAGTCTCTGATTGGAAGTTCGACTACGCCATGCTGAAGCAGTAAATCAACGCAGTTATCGCTTACTCCAACACTCCCCCTCGATAATTGCGCTGATGAAGCTGACAAATGTAGACCTTCTTTGAGGAGAAAATTCCATGAATGAGGAGACCTTTGGAGATTTATGACTGCAATCGGGTGCGGAAGCCTCGCCAAAAATATTTCGTGTTGGTTTTGTTGCTCAAAATGTTCGAGCACCACCTTTTCTTGGCTCGGGTTTGGCTCCTCCAGGGTTGTTGGGGGCCTTTTTCTGGTTGTGGAGTTTGTAGATTGCTCCACAATTTTTTTTGTGAGGTTGGGGTCACCTCACCACTCTGGCGGGTGTGTTGCTTATGGCTGAAGCAACCCCTCAGCCGTTTTCACCGTGCTACTCATGCACCACCATGCATGAGTTTGGTTTGTCCCAAGTGAGGTGGCGGCTGCATGTCGAGACTGCCTTTGGGACCACCTTTTGGGACCGCTGCCGGGACCACAATCGTGAGCACTTCCAGGGTAGAGTACAAAAGGCTTCCGCCTCTAATGATCAAATTCACTGGTTGCTCCCCCTTGCGTCTTAGGCCACTTCCTTCAAAGTGCTCTTCTCTGTTTCTCCTCCTCCTTGGACTTTAAGGAAGTCTTCCTCAAGGCTGGCGCCATAGTTGAGGCACATCCGTTGCCCTTCCAACCCTCCACGACCATTTCTTGGTCATTTTTTTGTCAGTTCCCCGCGACTATGATGTTCCTGCCACTAGAAGACATCCCTCCTGGCCGTTTTGTCGCGTCTCTTGGGGTCCGGGCTTTGCTAGTCCCTGTGGTGCCGATTCTGGATGGGACGTTCGAATCCATGGCGTCCCACTTACTTCTGCAGTTTTTGGTCGCGGCCTTGCGTGCTGGCTGTGGCCTTCGTTGTTCCACCATTTTCCTCCGGCAAATTTGGAGCTCGCAACTCCTCACCAACCAACATTTTTTTTTCCCGGTTGGCCAGGGTTTCCTCGCCAGCTACTCGTGGCGAGCAAGCAACCTGCGCGAATTTGTCTCGAGCAGCTCTCTATTTTTTTTCCTTTTTTTTGTTACTTCTCTTGCCGCTCTTGTCAACTCGTAGCGTGGCTCCCCCTCGCTCTCCTCCACCAGTCGGGGGCTTTGTGAGGGCCCTGTTGTCGCGACAGGGGGCTTGTCGCAGTCGTTTGCCGCCACGGCAGGGTTCTATCACAGTCAAGCCTACAGTCGCGGCAGGATATGTTGGCCCAACTAATCGTCGCGGCGAGCTGGTGCGAGGTCATGCGCGGACCTCCCCTCTCCCCCTCGCTCCGGGGTCCTGTTTCGCTCGTGGGAGCGGGCAATTCCACCCTTTTTTTTTGGCAGAGGTCCTGTTTTGCTCGCGCGAGCGAGCGACTCCTGCTCTTTTTTGTTTCGCTTGGCTGCCCCGTGCTGACGCTTTTTGCGCCGGCTTCGACCAATTGGAATGTTTCAGGTCAGAAACCCGAACTGACCTATTCTTGTCCGAGCTCAGCAACAAAGTGAGCTGCTTCTTGAGAACATCCAGATATGGCGCTCTTGACTTTGCCTTGCTTCAACTGCTCCAAACTTGTAGTATGCAGGCACCTACTACATCTCCTTGATGTCCAAGGAAACTGCTCCGAGTGATGCTCTCACCACTCCCGTCGTTGAAAGTGGTCACGTCCACTTTCGTAAAATAGGTACGATAAAGGTTGATGTAGATACTTGTAGCAATAACTGCTGCCAGCCGCTCCTCAATGCTTGCAGAATGCCACTCTACTGCCGTTGTTGATGGATCGACCTTGCTTCATTTTTTCTGGCTTTGTTGAAATCTCTTTGAGAAATTGTTACTCTCCGGCCTCCTCCCCCTCATTGGTGAAGGTCTAGGTCATCGCGATGGCGCTCAAAGGCCACACAAATCTGCTGCCATATTTGATCAAAGTGTGAGGATCTCCATTGGCAATGCGGCCGTGGAATATCACTCCGTCACGCATGCCACCTCCACGAGGTGGGCTTCTACAAACACCTGCTGACACAGCAGGAAGGTTGGTGGTGGAGCAAAGCTCCATCACGCAAGCCACCTCCATGAAGTGGGCTTCTTGCAACCACCTGCACATATGGCAGGTACGTTGTCTGTGAAGAAGAGCTCCAACACGCATGCCACCTCTATGAGGTGGGCTTATAGCAACCGTCTGCCAACACGGCAGGAATTTTTCTGGGCTTCTCTGCCTAGAGTGCTTGAATGCCCGATAACCTTCCTCTCCCCTTGGGCGTCACACACCCCTTCTTGTCGATGCACTGTTGCATCGTCTCACAAGTGTTGCTTTTAGCCTGTGTGCCGTCATCACAACTACTTCGATGGAGAGGTTGTCATGGCTAAGTGTAGCCTCATTACTCCACATACATCCTCCGAGCTATAGTGTTGTCCCATAGCCATGAGATTTTTTGGCTGCTTACGGCTGTTGCCAAGAGCCTTCTTGATGTTACCAGTTGCAAGTGCTTCTTTCACTGTTGCGTGTTGAGGAATTCTGCTTCCATAGGAGCTTTTCTTCTCTCACAACTCCTATATGTTTTTTTACACTCTCCCCTCCTATTTTTTCTCCTCCTCCGCTTCCTTTGTTGCCGTATGCGTAACAAAGAAAGGGCAATACAGATGCGGAAGGCTGAAGCTGAGTTGCTGATTAAGCACTCAGCATCCTTGTGAATGTAGAGACATCGTTGCTATCGACGGTGATGAGCTGACTTGCTTTTGCCACCATGACGTTTTCTTTCTTCAGCTGAATAGTCTGCTGCTTAACGTGTGCTTGTGTCTTGCTACTATTGAAGTTGCGTATGCTGAAGCTGAAACCATGCCAGTTACTGTTGAAGTTGTGCAATCTGGGCAGCCTGACTTGCACGTGACTGTTGTAACTTTAGCGTCTGAGATGCTTGAGCAGCATGCGTCAGTTGCTCTTATTGACGGAGGAGCTCTTGAGCTTCCATCTGCTACCTCAACCCTTCCCTATCGTGCTCCACAACTTGACAAGCTGCAACGTCTTGTTGTGCTATGCGTTGTGCCGCATCTGCCAAGCATTGCACTTCTGCTTCTTGGCGTTGTGCGTGGTCTGCGACATGGCTTCCTTGATCCTGACCCATACGTATACCATGCAAAATAGAGTTCTCATCAAGTGCGAGAGAACCTGCCCTTTTATCCTCCGCCTCCATATTCCTCATGGTCTCTTGATGCTTATGTCTGAACATCGCGAAGGGCCCGTCGCGCTTGCACACTTAGGAGAAGGCGCTTGTCGCTCCTCCTCAAGCTCGTACAAGGATGGTGAAGGACTGCTTCACCAATCCACACTGCTACTGTTGTAGCTGTTGCTTCTACTACTGCTGCAGCTGCACTGGTTTGACATAGAGCCTATTGCTCTAGACCATGTTGGACATGGTATGCTCTCCGTCTTGTGTAAGGCAAACCGTACAAAGGTCGGTCGTGCTGCATGCTTAGGAGAAGGCAAACATCGCTCCTCTTGAAGCTTGTACAGGGATGGTAAAGGACTGCTTCACCAACCCACACTGATGCCGTTGTAGTTGTTGTTGCTGCTTCTGCAACAGCATTGGCTGGACAAAGAAACTACCGCTCTGATACCATGTTGGGTTTTGCTATGGGGTAGGGGTACGCAGGAACGGCCAATACCTCACCGCAGAGCCTTCACTACAACAAGGGGGTCCTTGCTGCTCCAGTATCTTTTTGTGTGTCTAGCAAACTTAGCGGAAGTCAAAATGTGGAATAGAATCTTGTTAAAAGTATAAAGTACAAGTACAAGATCTGTCCAACAAACAGCAGCTAAAGAGAGCTTAGCTCCATGCTCTGACTTATCTTCTGGCACCAAACTAGGGCACAACGCCTTGCTAGGCCGTCAAGGCCGTCCACGCAAGGGTCTCGGCGCAACCATCATCTCTAGTGATAAAAGGACTTCACGATGTCAGGGCCACCTCATCACCAGGCCGGCAGCACCTGCCAGGCTTACTAGGTCCTCAGAGGATTCTAGCTGGTCTTGGCATAGCCATCAAGATGTGATAGAAAGGCCACCAGCAAACATGTCGTCCTCCTCCTAGGCTGGCAGGCGGATCCAGGCTTACAAGGACCTTGGAGGGATCTCCCGTATGAACCTCCACCCAGGCTGGCAGGCAGAGCCTGGCTTGTAGGAGCCTTGGAGGGATCTTCAACAATGACCTCCACCCAAGCTGGTAGGCAGAGCCAGGCTTACAGGGGCCTTAGAGGGATCTCCAGTAGTGTCCTCCATCTAGGCTGGGAAGCACAGCCAGGCTTTCAAGGGCCTTGGAGGGATCTCCAGTAGCGCCTTGGTGAAAGGTGCTCTAGTGCTAAGGTGTGGAGCCTTGCACTTGATATGGTGTAGCCATTGAAGACTAGCTACTGAAGATCATCCACTAAAGATTAACAACTGAAGATAGTTGAGTGTGCCAGGGCCGCCGCCTTTTATGCTTGCGGCCTTGGCAAGTTGACTGCCTTGGTGGTTGTCGGAGAAGCTTCCTTTGGAGCACGGTAAAGTTTCATCGTAACCGTGGTTCTTGCACCACAACTCACCACGTGGCTTTGTACGTGCAACTTATCACCATGTCCATGATCCTAAGATCTTGTGGCTTGTCACGGATCAGTGAGAGCCGTTGATCACCGTAGTCGCAATGCTTGCAAATCAACGGTCCTTTGAGATGAACGTGAACCGTTGATGTGTGGAATCATGGCTTGAGGAAACTTCCTCTGTAGCAAAGCTTCCTCTCCACCTTGGTTATCCGCTGGCTTGAACCTGAGCCATAAGGAAACTTCCTTCCCAAGGAGGCTTCATCAGGTTCCACGATGTAGCTACTCCGTAAGCTGCTTCTGTCAGAGGCTTTGCTGCTACTCCATTGATGCTACCACATGATCACATGTGGTCTGTGGATTACCGTCACCGTGAAGCTCGCACCAGAGCTCTCCACGTAGGGAGTCCAGATGGCGATAAGAGAGACACGCTGAGTCGTGCCTCCAGATTGTCGGTGTAGGGAGGTCCCCACTTGACACCCTCACACTGCTCCGTGCGTCCAGTTGAGTCAGGCATGGTCCCACCTGACCATCAAGCCTTTGTAGTATTACAAAGGTTTCAGCTCCAGGAGGCATGCGCTGTCCTCATGCGCATGCTTCCATACAAACCCCTTTCACACCCTTAAAAGGATTTTCTAGTGGAGAAAATTTAGGCCTTTGAAGGAGGAAATTCCCTGTCAAGCCGCACACGGCAAATTCACGGAAAAAACCCGTAAATTCTTCTTGAAGTCTCCGATTATAGTTTTGACTGCGTCATGATGAAGTAATAAATCAGCGCAGTTGTCGCTTACTCCAACACTTACTACCTATCCATCCATCTAGTTATAGATCCATCTATCAATTTATCTATATATCTATCCATGAATTTATGATTTCCAATAATTCATGTTGACTTTGTTGCACAAGAAATGAGAGGAGATGGTGGTTAGAACTAAGGGCCTGGGAAGATAACGATGATTAGACAAAATTCATGGAATGGCTCATTCTCAAAGAAATGAGATTGCATGTTGAAGAAGACTGAGCATAGGAGGTCATTTGGCCTTTTAAGTGCCGATTTTAGCATACACAAATGCTCTTTTAGGACAGGCAATTATTTGGAGAGATAGCTTGTCATGATCAGGAATCTTCGTATGGCCTAAATTCAAACATAAGAATAAAAAAACAATGTGAAACGGTAGTCCATATACAAGGCATTGGTGAAGGAAGCACACAACCGGCTTGACATTACCAAAAGGGTACCAAGAAGGAAAACCTATAGGAAGAGTAGTGGAAATTGACGTTACCATGTTGCCCGAAGTGGTGTGTTGAAACCTATAAGAGAGGATCAACAAGGTTTGTAACGAATACATGACGAGATGGTAGAGGTGCTTCAAGGGTTGTCGAGGCTAAGGCATAATAAAGTAATACAAGGAATATGGCTAACAAAAGATGACAGAAACTTCCATTTCTGGGCATACATCATATCATTAATGAAGAGGAATATGAGTATAGTTCAATAGGCAAGAGAGCATGCCTCTTTTTTTACTCACGTGTCCTAGTATTTTTTTCATGAAGTTAGCACAAAGATGTTATTGCCCTTCTAATGAGGGGGCGATGCAAGGGTTCCAAGATGTAGTAAGAACAAAGGTTCTCAACGGGCGGAGTGCGAGCATGGGAGCCTCAAGCGCCTCTTCCAGGTCTTGTGTGACATCGTCTATGAGTGGCAACTTGGGGAGCTCCGGTCGATGGTGGTAACGGAGTTGGGAGGAAAGGAGGCAATCCTACAATTGTAGCGACTTGCGACGGTCCAGGGGGCAATCAGCGAAGATTTGCTATTAGCACATCCCAAGTCCGCCAAAGACCGGTTGTACATGGCACTAGAGGATTGGAGAGTGGTCTGTAGGTTTTGTCTTGGGTTTTCCATTAAGTGCTTGCGCCATGCGCCGGCGTGCACGTGTGTAGAGCAGAGCCCTATACACCCATGCGCATCACAGCACACCCTCTGATGTGTCCAAGGGGGGGTACAAAAGTGGTCCACGATGTAGTGATAAGAGAGTTGACAGTAGTGGTAGAAGAGAGCGGGAAGGGCGGGGTGACTATGAAGCACATAGGCCTGCTACCAGAGGGGCATCCGGATATCACGTATTTTGACCCAACCACAGGTCACACACTTGTCATGCATGTGGTCATCGCTGATCCGCAGCAGCCGAGTCTAGGGAGGAGGTTGGCAAGGCGGTCAGGAGTTGCATTGAAGGATGTGGTGAGCATGAAGGAGAGGAAGTATGGATGATGGTAACGTGAGACAGAGAATGACCACATGGAGTACGTCTTTCTCGTGATAAAGATCTTGGGGTCCTTCTTGCGAGGCCTCGGCAAGGTATTTTGGACATTGGCTAGGGCAACTGAGCGGAGGTTGGCCCGACAAGGAGGTACTATGAGGGTGTTGGTTCCAATACGTGCCCTCCTCAACCATCGCATGGCTGTAGCCCTTCAGCGTGCACAGGTGCAACAGTTGGAACAGTGGTGCACGGAGCAGGTAGTGGACTCTTCTCTTTACCAAGACATCGCCAAGGCATGGAGAGTGCTGAGGGATGAGGGGCCATCTGTGGCAGACGTGTGCTTTCTGGAGCGGGGGTAGATGGATAAGATTGATTTTTCAAGATCACGAGTTCGAGTTCAAGGCAATAGTCCTGACCTTACATTGTGTGCTCATTTTATCGGTGGATTTTGTGCTCTTTCCTGATTCCACTATGGTGGACATTTCAAACTTGCATGTCACATGTAAACTCATAGTTCATTGAATTATATTGATGTATCAATCTATCTATCTATTTATGTATCTATCTATCTATGTATGGTGCAAAGAATTGAAGAGGTGAATGATATTCTAAAATTGGTGTGGATGTCTATGGCTAGCACATGGAGTAAACAGATATAGATCAATGGGCACCATTAAATTAAACTCTGAGATAATAAGCACGAATGATCAAAGTGGTCCATAAACTCATGGCATACTTAGGCCAACGAGTATAGTGGGACATTGTGAACATCAGTGAGAAGAATGCCTACAATGAAGTGAATCAAGCAACCATCATTAGGCTGATGTAAGCCAAAGGGTTGCATAAGGTAATCCTTACACAAGAACCCTCTTATAAGTACCCCTTACGTATGCTCTACGAGGGAAAGGCAGTGTCATGTGTTTTTGTTCACAGACAAAGTTGTGAGAAGGAGATATTATCAACCGCTTTTTAATTCATACTCATAACACAATGTGCATGAGGCCTCAGAAGCATCAATGGGAGGTACTAGTTAAGTGTTAGACAACCAAAATAATGCATGTTTTTCAGGTCGAGTGAAAACGTTGGAGGTGGCCTTTGTAGCACTTCATATAGGGTTCAAGGTAACGGACATAAATGTTTGGCCTCTAATGCTTGTTGAATCAATTAGTGAGTTTTCAATATATTTTGGGGAGTATTTTGAACCTCCCAAGATTGGTGGACCATATGGTGGTATAAGTGAGCCCACCTGGCACAAAGCAGTTCAATATATCATGAGAAAATATGCAAATGCCTGGTTTAAAGGATCCATTCAAGGTACATTTTGATTTGTCAAACACCCTGATCTCTTTGAACATCCCTCAAGGATGTAACAATTGTATTTCATACCACCTTGCGTAATATACTCCGTAGTCTAAGTGATGGACCAAATCATTGTAGTAGTTAAATGAGAGGTTATCTCATGACTTGTTCAACGATTGTCACTGAATGTAGTCTTATGGACCATTAAGTGAAGATAAGAGGGGCATAAAACTTCGTTTGTGTAGCATTCAATCTTGCTCACACGGTTAAGAATGGAAGTAATGGTAGATCTTTCCTATCTCATTTTTGTGTACCTGGCTCTATTCTTAACATATAATATGATGTCTCTTCCATCATGTTTACAAGAAGGGAATAAACAAACTAATCCAATGAGGAGGGCCTTTGAGGTGTTGTGGGAGTAATCGAGTCATACAGGCATTAGATTAGTATAAAAGTTCTTTTTTGGTTGGAAACTTTTTAAGCAAGGGAGCCCAAACCGAATCTTTTAGGGTCGCTCTTACTTAATCCAAAAGCACTAGCTTGGAGAGCTACGAATACTACGACAAACTAAGCTTGGGAAACATATAGAACTTATGTGATCTCATCAATAAGAAAAGGTGCAAGGGGGTCACAAGAAGAACATGTTCGGAGCACATTGTTGCTCCATTGTCAAAAAGCCATACATGGAAATGGAGCATTGCAGGATGGCATGAATGTTATTATCTTAAGTTGGTGATGGCACAACTTAATCACAGGTCCGTGTCTATGTGTGTAGATATCATCATGATCCATCCTTGTGCTTCATAAAACGCATCCCTTTTTCCTTAAGGTAGGGCATGACGGTTGTACACCACTTTGTGAAAAGATAGTCGGCGTTCGTGCCATAAAAGATTCGGATGGGTGTAGTGAGAATGGAAAATGTTCCGTTGTTACTTTGGTGTTTGATTTGAGAGGGATATGAAAAAATATGGTCATCACCATACAATATGATCAACATAGTAATGTCAAATTCATCAACAAGTATCGGAACCTTCATTCATGACTTTTTCTACCTTGGAAAACCAGTCCATTTACTTCTTCCTTTATCATCATTCCCTCCTGATGAATGTTCTGAATGAGGGCTAAAACCAAAGAAATTGCAATCATTGCCCTTTGCTTGGAATAAATACGTTAACAAAAATTTAATTTTTATATGGTATTATTAGAAGTTTCCTCTGTATTTTTCCTTGCATCAAATATAAGAATGAAAAGAGAAGGCAATGTAAAATAAAGCATCCACGTGCAATTTCTGAATACATATAAAGTTAACATTGAAATAATCCACGTAAATTGTATGTATAATTATTCAAAAACAATTATGATAATTTAATTGATTTCTAAATTTTGGATTTCTATAGAAGATGCCCTTATCATATTTTCAAAATGGGCATCATCTTCGCATTTAAAACATATTTATACATCAGAGATCATGCATATTTCATTTTTATAAGTACATATCGTCTATTACTACTAGTTCTTCTTTTGATAGCATTCTTATCCATTAATTAAAGCTTTTTCTCATGGAAATGTTTTGTTTTTTGTTGATTAAGGAGCATTAATTTGTCGAAATATGTCAAATATAGAGTATGACCATCCTTCATGGTTGAACATATAGATGAAAATGAATTGAAGTTCAATGCTTTGTGCATAATCATGAAAAAACAAATAATAGTGTCTACTTGCTTCAAAGTCATTTTCCTCACAGTACGACATGCAACCACTTATATGACTAGTGTTCTCCCACCACCTTGATAGATTGCTCCAATTGAGCTACCTCTTGGGCTAATTCAACCATGTTTTTCTTTTGAACCCAGAATTTTCACTAGAATGATTCCAAGATAAGCTACCTAATATTACAATCCAATCTTTATACTCAGAAAATTCCCTACATAAAGGAATTGACTAAGTTAAGTTGTTGATGCTTCGAAAAACGTCATACTACTCACATGTTACAACCATGTTTTCCCAACTATAGTTTTATGCCCAATATGTCCATAAAAATAGCCCATGTAAAAATTTTCAACCATCGTGAATAATGTCCATTGATTTACAATGCATCTTCTTTTTTTACTTTATTTCATAGTTTACAATCCATCTCAATATTTCTCATAATTTTTAATAGCGAACTCGAATGGAATATGCCTCGTATCACAATAGTTCACTTCACATTAAGGTAGTGCAAAGTCATGCCTTGGAAAGGGGTGAGATGACATTTGCATAAGCACCCTCACCAATATCAGAATACGACGTTGCTAAATTGTATAATGTACGAAAAGTGCATTTTTTCTTTATGACTATCATTTCAATGCTAAAGTCTAACAATTGTGGTAAAGAGCCAAAAGATATGCTCCCACTAGTTATGGTAATAAGCGTGAGTAGAACAATAATATGAATATCGTTACATGTTTGGTGACGATGGTGACACCAAGTCAAGTGCTTTAAGTGGTTAACCTTACTGTTTTTTCTTGCCATTAAGAAGTTTTGTCATGCGCATAAGACATAAGACAAGGCGTTAAGCCTTGCTTTTGAAGATCAAACAGAAGGATTGTCTCAATTGTTGGTGGTTCATGCAATATCAACGAAGTCATAAAATTTTCAAATATTGGTTGTAGCACTCTTCGTGATGATAGATATTGATGCATTAAAACATTAAAAGATACGTGCATGAAAATAAAGAGAAAGGGACATTCCTTCTTACACAATGCAAGAGTTCCCATGCCTAAGCTTGTGAGTTGAGAATGAAAATTAACAGTAGGGGAATCAAACACGGGATTTGATCACACTTGCACATTCACCGAATGTAACTTAGGGGACTGAAAAATTAGTCAGTGAAGGATGCGTAATTGTGTGAAGTCGAGTGTTGAGTAATCATGGCATGCAAGGATGAGACGAGAAGGAATCTCGCATAGTTGGAAATATCGCTGGGAAATTCCACGCTTTTAAAATTTTTTTCATCACAAAAAGAAATCGTTTCAGCCATATGATAAAGTTGGAAAGACACACAATGCACCATTTCATGTCCATGTGCAGAGGTGTGTTAATAATGAAAGCTTAAATACAGTTGGCTAGATGAGTCACTTATTGGAATATACCGCTGTGTTTGTAAGGGATGTAGAATCTGGACTGTAGACAAACATTTTTGTTATGTTCTCCGGTAGGGCAGTTGTTCGACATAATATCGTGTGAATGAAGATGTCGGAAATTCCGGAAGTACTGCCGGCCGCTCGGCCCGCTCCAGAGGTCGTGACCTTCTGGACGCGGTCCTTATTAAGGCTCCATTCTCTAGATTATGTGAATCTCCATTTTAGCTGCAAGTCGGCTACAACGCACTTTCATTGGGTTGTTCAATGAGTTGCGTAATCCTAAACATTCAAGAGTTACTTAGAAGCAAGTTTCCGAATGGTGATTCTATTTTCTGTATGTGCTCCCACACGATGAAGAGACATCGATTCCAGCGCAGCTCGGCATGGAAGATTAGAAGCCACTTCTATTGTCTATTTTTCATGTTTTTTCGCACAGTTCTCACCCGTTAAAGGGGAAGAAGTACTTGTTCTTGGATTCTCGTGCATTGTCGCGGGATGTGGCGATGAATCAGTAATGCATTTACCCTCCTCTCTTTTTTGAGAGTGGTTCAATGGTTTTCATTCTACAGTCAGGAAAGATCGGCACAAACGGGCCTTACAAATGGTCTGTTTTATCGTACGCCTGCTCGGGTGGAAAACGGTGACCGCCTGGACTTCCGTGACAAGCAGCCCCGTTGTCCGACGGAAAATAATTGCCATACAATGTACACGGAGCCGAAACGAGCGGAGAACCGCTTCGTTTACTTTAGGGGCAAATCTATGTGAGCAGCTATGTCTGCGACCCGCACCTTAAACGACTGTCGAGCGGAGATCTGACGAAGGCAGGGACCTGTTTCGTGAGCACATACCTTGCAAGTGTCGACTTACAAATTTGAAATATAGAATACCGTAGTGACTTGTACATCCCCTCAAAATAATTATTTTTCATTCACCTATGCTCATACCTGAAATCATGGTTCATTTGGTGGAATCATCCCTCTGATTCTGTTTAGGGTGAAAATACTCAGATACCCATAAAACGCAATGTGTGACTCTGATCCGCCCGGTAGCGGCAACAAAAATACTCAAAAGCCCAGTCGAAAATCATGCTCGCTCGCGGCATGCGTCGACGGGCGAGCATGAAAAAATCGTGCATGCGGACATTGCTCCCACGCGAGAATCGCGAGGGAGCGATGACCGCTTT
>SZWC01028987.1:13830-24095 GCA_023375785.1 Penium margaritaceum
GGACGTATCCAATGGGGGAGCGAATCAGAAATTCTTTTTCATGAACGCATCGGAATCGAAAAGAGAGAACGAACCATTACAATTAGCGAAGCGACGTAGCCCCGCTTCCTGAATCAACAGATGCAAAAGATCTTAAAATCTGCTTCTCTCAGGTCATCCGGACTTGGCCTTCGCATTAGAGCGACGCTTGTCTTCTTGTGAACAGTCCTTTTGAACTTTCGGCAACGTCACACGGTACCCCTTTTAGGATGTTCAGAAACGTTATTCACCCCGTTTAAAAACATTTGATCTATTTAACCTCTTTTTTCGATTTCTGCTATCCATGAACCTAGACTTCAACACTTTGACCTCAAGAAACCCCCCAGCAGGAGTGTCGCTTGAAAGGTAATTTTTCGTTGTTACGCCGAACAGAGCGTAGATGGTGAACAAGTAGAGGTTGCGAGGAAAAACACGATTTAGGATTTGGGACACTTCGACAATTTATGATTAGTCGTAAGTGTACTTCGATAACAAGTGTCGAAATGACCAAACATGTATACACATAAATGGCGAGTTAAGAATGAAGCATGGTCAGGGTCGTTGGGTTGGATGTCGAGCGTCGCGTGCAAAGTCACGTCGTGAGTGGTCGGATTCGAGAAGGTCCGCCGAGGAATCGGGGTCTTCGAGAATCAACTCTGTGTTGGCGTGTATGGCTTCCACCCGTCACGCGCCGCAGCCATGGTAGCTACGGGTGCGCCCGGCGTCGATGGTGAGCGTCAACCGCAGTTTCGATCGTGACGACCCAATATGACTCCACATCATCGAGGGACTTATCCAATAGCTACGTCATGACATGTGTGACATAGATGATGCGTCTCTCCATCCTGACTCACTGGTCTGCCATTGTTAAAGTTTTCTTGGTGGTCGAAACCCACGCACCCGATAGCTTGTACCGGTGCGAGGAGGAGACCTGCAACTTTCTATGTGCAACCTGTCGTGGAAAGCACACCCTAACGTCTCGACAATGCACTCGTACATTTATGGCTGCTCTTAGTGCAATTCTGAGTGCTCTGGAGTTTTCTGAGTGGACAGGCCATTTTGGTCGATTTCCTTGTTTTGCTTTCTATTCGTGTCTGAATGATGCAAACCCACCTTAAGTGGGTTCATTCTGACACCCAGGTAGTGAGTTATAGCCAAAACTGTGGATTTAGGCCAGTTTGAGGATGAACAAAGATACCGCTACCCCTAGCTACTCTATGCGGCCACCAACTATTAGGGCTGATTGTTGCTCAAATGTCATATCTCTATGCATGTGTTTAATCTATGGAAGCACATTTGACACCGTTTATGTCGTCTAGCTAAAGTCTTACCATTTCCCGTCCAACCTGTGTTGGCGGCACGAGGTGACTGAGCGTTGACACTTCGTCAAGGGCAAGCATGTTAGGAAGCTTCTTGCAATCTTCTCATGGTATCAGAGCAAACAAGCCACAATTCGTTCTGTTGTGTAGCAAAGACGTAGTAGTAGTGAGTGGTAGGAGCGACACCCACCCATAATAGCAGTAGCAGGTCGTAGAGGGACCCACCACGGCTACGTTACAGCGCAACGCTGGAGGCAACAGAGAAAAAGGCAGCAGTTACAAGCAATTACGCCCGGAGCAGGTTCATTGGCGAGAAGCATCTCCTATAGGAGCAGTAACAGGCATAAGCCACTATAGCAACAGCACCGAGTGGCAACAGAAGCCGTGTCTGATCACCGGTCTATACACACAAAAAACAGCAGCTCGCAGCAGCAGCTTGCGGCGCTTGCAAAAAATACTAGTGGCAAGCTGCACAAATTGTAGTTTTAACAAGCACAAGTTGTAGAAGCAACCGAAACAGCGACATCGAGCAAAAGTCGCACCAATAGGGGCGAAGACAGGTGCCTACAACAACAACGGCGGTAGGCAACAACCGCAACAGCAGCACCACAAACTATAGGAGTAGCGAGCAGGTGCAAAAGAGTTTCCAACAATAGAAACAACAAGTAGCTGCCAGGACAACAAGGAGCAATTGCAAGTACAAACTATAACAATAGAAAAGGTAGCACTAGTTGTAGCAACCACAACAAAAGTTCTTGTAGCAACTGCTACTGTCAAACGTGACAAGGACCTAACACAAGAGACCCCGCCTCGATGGGGGGTTCGGTCGATTGGGCATGACGTGCCAACGGACGGCAAAACATAGGGGCGGCCAATCACTGGCGCTTTCGCCGGCGCATGCCGGCCAAATGACGCCCCCCTTAACCGGATGAGAGGGGCAAGGGAGGCCAACGGGCGGCCTCTTACCGTCAGCATGGAAGGGAGCAAAGTGAGCCTCACCCTCCATTGCGCTCGCCGCGAGGGTTGAGCCAAACAGCTCAAAAACAAGGAAAGAGGAGTTTCCTTCAGGAACCCCTCTTTTGCACTCGAGAAAAACACCGGGAAGAAGTAGTGTACTAGCACCTAGTGTTTTGGTTACCTTAACCAAAAAAAAGGGAGGGGGAGTAACCTGTACACAATGTCTAAAACATAAATGCTTGAGGAAGAGTGTATAGAGTCCAATAAACTAAACAAAGATTGCTTATGTTGAGAATATAATACATTCTAAGACTAAGTGAAGCAAGAATTTGAGCGTTGCATTGTGCAATAACTCAAGTGCTACTGCCTTTAAGATTTTTGGAGATGTTTTAAAACCCCTAGTAGCCTCATTATTACTTGAGGCAGGTGAAGGGTTCTCAAGAAGTTTAATGTGGAGGATGAAGGGTCAGAAGGAAGTTGAAGGGTCATTGGCATGTAAAGAGGCACCAAACGTTTTGAGGGGTCAATGGAAACGAAGAATGCAAGAAGGAATATAGATGTTGAATTATGTCTTGGGTTTTCTCTCAAAAGAATTACTGTTTGTATCGTGACATTCTGAAAACAACGTGTGGATTTTTGAAACAAAAATAAATGTAAAACCTAGTCACTGAATCAATTACTTCTGAGAAAACGTTACAACTATGTGTGTGAATGATAGCTTAGCCTAATTCCATGCATGAGTTTGTGTGTGTTTGTGTGTGTGTGTGAGAGTGGGAGGGGGGTCTTCTATTTATTGGGTTGTAGGAGAATCCACGTCTGTGTGCAAGAGTATTTGTGTGTGTGTCGTTATGGTTATTTACATGACTATTTGTGCATGCACCTTTGAGTATATGTCACTGATGTTGTACCCTAATGAACATGTCACCACATGTAGCACTACCATCATGGTGTATTGTTGTTGAATACAAATCTATGTATCCAGGAATGAATCAAGAGTCAAAATGGTAATAAACACTTGGATTGAAGGAATACCTTTTTGATAAATTCTGAGAACCATAATACCCGCAAAATTGTTCTTAGCAAAAAGTCTAAAAAGAGTGTGTTTTACATGTAGCTAGAACATTCTATGTCTTGCGTGTGCGACAAATTCATAAGAAGTTTTTTTTTTAACCTTGAATTGTTGTGCAATGAAATGGAATGAACATTTTCCCTTCAAGTTCAGCCAAGTACATGCTTTCTTATGAATGAGACCCTTGATCATGAGAGTGAGATAGGGTCTAGGATTTTTGCTTCTTTGCGAAGGTTTGGATATGATTTTAGCTTTGTCATTTGGATTCTCAAGTAAACATGTTTCTCGTTTCAAACTCGCCTTTTCAATCGATGGCATTGAATAACATAGCACAACGTTTCTTGTTTACAGCACAATCCCATGTAGTTATGAACATTATATTCTCATCGAATCATATCTAACATGAACTCGTTTTAATGTATTGATTTATGATGGATTGTCTATCTAGTATTTGTCTTCAATGAATTCATCCTTAATACTCAACTAAACACTATCTTATTCCCCAAGGCTTTTCTATGGTACATTTCATTCTTCATCCAAAACATGTTTTAAAGGTGTGTTTGCAGATGTGTTTGTATTCATGTGATTCAATTAAAAATTCTTATGGCCAGAGGAAAACTCACTTAACGCTACAAATAATGTTTGCTTTTGTAAAACGACATTTTCATAAACCTGTTTTTATCTGTAAAGAAGGATGTAACATGATTTTTTTGCATTTAAATATTTTAATTTTTAGGCTGGCATGCAATCAGAATCATGCATTAAAAAGCATTTCTATGGGACGTTTAATGATGAACTATGATTGGAAATGATAGATTGTGTTGTTACATTCTCCTTTGGTTTGGTTGTTTTGTTTGTATAAACCAATCAATATATACCTTCATTTGAGATTATATCATGTATTATCATGAATTTGGCTTTGTTTGCCAAGTCATTGTTGCTTAGGTGAGTGATTCATGTGGGTTATTACAAGCCTTTCTGTAATAGTAAACACTATTGCAAGTTTGGGCCCTCTTCACATACTCTCACAATTACGGCTGACTAGTGGGTATGAGGAGGGTTTGGACTTTTACAAAATACATCCCTACTTTATCTTGTAACTTGCTCGAAGTGCTTCTTTTGTATTGTGTTATAGAAACAAGATATGGTGCAAAAGGATGGTGAAACTAATTCAATGATCTTGAGTTCCTTCAAGATCATGAAAAAGGTTTTGCTCACATTATTAGGATCAAAATAAAAATTCAAGCATCGAGAGGAAAAAGAATTTGTTTAGCATTCAAAAATTTATGAAAGCTGAGATATGTTATTTTTATTGCTATTGATTGAGTTTAGAATAGACTCATTGAATTTGTTTCTCACTTAAACGTTCAAAGATCATGCTTTCATTATTTTTCTTTAAAAAATCTGATTTACAAGTTTCATTCTGGATCATGGTTCTATTAAGTACAATGTGGCTGTTACTCAATGATATTTTCTTTTTCGAATTGATGAGAATATGATTTTCCTTAGTAAATTGATCTGGTAGCTTTATTTAAAACTACAATGTTTGAATTTAAGAAATTGATTAATAGTTTGAAAACCATACCATAAAATAACAAACATTTAAAATATGAAGAATAGCATCGCAATCAGTAGGACATTATTTCTGTTTCTTGATTAATGGAGTTTTTTTGTTGTTTTATGAAAACAATTTTTTTCATCTTTACTCTTCATTGGTTCATCATGATACTTGATTTTGTTTCCAGCCTGGTCAATGTTGTAGGCCATAAAAATCATGGGTGAGTAAATGTCTTTTACAAGAGCTTTTCATGAAAAAATAAAACTTTTGTGACTTCGTGATGTTCCTCACTTGTGATGATTCAAGANGAATTTAAGAAATTTATTAATAGTTTGAAAACCGTACCATAAAATAATAAAAAATTTAAATCTGAAGAATAGCATCGCAATCAGTAGGACATTATTTCTGTTTCTTGATTAATGGAGTTTTTTTGTTGTTTTATGAAAACAATTTTTTTCATCTTTACTCTTCATTGGTTCATCATGATACTTGATTTTGTTTCCAGCCTGGTCAATGTTGTAGGCCATAAAAATCATGGGTGAGTAAATGTCTTTTACAAGAGCTTTTCATGAAAAAATAAAACTTTTGTGACTTCGTGATGTTCCTCACTTGTGATGATTCAAGAGCTTTCTATCATTTATATCTTTATGTATTTCCAAACTATTAAGACCTAGATGAGATATATAAGAGTGCTGAAAGATACAATCTCGTTCATTATGCATGTCAGCACAATCTATTCCTTTGCGCTTGTTATCATAGCCATTTCTTGTGGTGGTAGATAAGCTTGAGTCCTGGTGAGCCTTTCATCTGGGACCATTCTAGGCTAAACGTAGAAGTGTGGTCCAAATGAAAAAAGTCAACCCAGCATAGGTAGCCATCAGGTTAAGACTTATAGGGCTTTGTGGGCTTTGCAAAGGATGGTCACCCATAAAACATTCACCACTAAAGATATCTTTTCCATTGGATCCAACCATATGGAAGGGGGTCACGGACTGCTTTTACACTGCGCCCTAAAAGTACCCATCCTCTGGAGTTGTCTGAAATGTTATTCCATATTGATTTTGGGTTTGTGTGGATTATATCACGAGGAGGGGAGATTTTGTGATTGATGTGAGATATTGGTGGATTTGATTTCATGTGTCCTAGTAACTTGCAAAGCTTCTTGTTTTTTTTTGTTTTCATGTAGGAAGAGCAGATATGTCTTCACCTTCTATATGAAGGAGGATAAGATGTGGTTCACAAGACAGGCACTTGAATCTCTAAAACATTTTTGATTTTCTATGGAGATTGTACATGGGTAGGACCATAATTCAGAAAAGAAGGCTTGAAATTTGTTTTAATTTTGGAATATTGCTCGAGAGAGAAAGAAACCAAAGGTGATGTGTGACTTAGTAGAACAAATGTGTAGGAGGCTATTCATGGGTTTTTGTTTTTTGGATCCCTTCACAGTGGTGGAAGGCATGAGACATTGTCTCCCAAAAATGTTGTCAAAAGAGGCAGATATTGACAGAGGGAGTGGAAAAAACGTATTTCTTTCACATGATGCAAAACAATGTTGAGATAATTGGTGTGGCTATCATTCTGGTGGTTGATGGTTCTTCTTCGGATAATTCCTATCTTCAGACGTCTTCTTGCCAATTAATTGGGTACTGAAGAAGTTCTATAACATTTTGTAGGATTGTTTCATACAATTACATTAGTTAATGCTGTTTTTTCTAGTCTTCACAATGGTCACAAGACATTGTTGGACTAGCATATGAATCTCATGTTTGCCACATGGGTGGGTGTGAGGCACTTATTGTCTTGGTACGGTCTTTCATCAAAGGATTTTTCTGTAATGCTTAGATGTTTATGCGCTTCTACCACTTTGGTTATGTAAGATTCGTCCTTTTTGTATTAGTTTTTAGAGAACATTTAATGATTGTTTGTGAAAGATGTGATAAACTAGTGTTAAAAAAGATCCCTGCGGTCATCTGCCTTGTTTCCAATATAATTATTCTACAATTTGGGTAATGGATTACGTATTTTGTTTAAGACAACTTTGTCCTTGTCATAAAGTTTAAAGAGATATAGAGGGTGGAAGTAAATGGTGAGTTGAGGAGTTATTTTGGGATACAAGTTTTGTACTTGAATCTCTTAATAATATAAGAAAAATCTCCTTCTATCTACCCCAACATGTTTTCTAGCTATATTCAAGACGTATGTCTTCAGAGACATGTATACTTTAAAGGGTCCCTCTCTGCGTAGGTTTGGTGATGCAAGTATTGGATTTTCATAAAAAACGTCTTTGAGGCTAGTGTACTTGGATGGTCATTGAATTTGTTTATTGTTGAGAATATTTGGACAAGATAAGAAGTTCTCATTCTTTTGAAAAAAAATTGGACATGCATGCAGTAGTTTCCAATTCTTCATTACTAAATGAAATGATGCTATAGACTTGTAGTGCTTGTATGTGCAAATGGCAACCTGAGCGCAAACCAGTGCTAGGCCACCTTGGTGGTTTGGGTTGATTGCAAAGTTCTTCTTGACAAACCATAAGCAACCATCCCTTTTGGTCTTGGATAGAAAGGTTCTACATAAGGTTTTCAATCTAACAGAGATTGTTCTAGGCAGGGCGGCAAATGTCTGATTTGTACATAATTGTTTGGGAGAGGTATTAGTTTATGAAGCAACATTTTGCTAGAAGTGCAAAGTGTTGTTTCCTCTTAGCTTAGATGGCTGATTCGAGTTGATCTTGAAGTGCATTCAACATTTTTGTAAACAAGCACTTTTAATGAAGGTTAAATCTTAAGATGCGTTGAGGTCGTTCAGTGCAAGGGTATGTGGTGCTAACAAGGCGAGTTGTTTGCAGACCAACTGGCAAAATGAAGGTTCTATATACATTTGCTTTCAAACTTGTCAATATTCAATAATTGTCCAGCATCTGCAAGGTAGTATCAAGTGCCTCTTGGTATTGAACAATTATACTTGTGTCATCCGTGTAAGTTGCAAAATGTGATATCACGTACCTCGTTCTTACAATTTTGGGTGTTCTCAACGAAAGTAATTGGTTAAGGGGTTCCATGTCTTTGATAAAGAGTAGAGGGGAGATAGGACACACTCTTTGTGTGACAATTGTAACACATTCTTGGCCCTTGACTAGGTAACTAGCTTTTTTTATTTTTTGAGTGGCTCGTATCCAAATGACAAAAATTGGTGGGAAGCCCATAGCGTGCATGGATTCGTGTAGGTGGTTGCAACTTTAGCATATCATACGCCTTCTCAAAACCAGCAAGCACGAACGTGAGGTCACCATTCCAGCGTTCAGGCCAATGTTGTACGTAAAAAATGAATGATAGGGTATCCTTCATATTCCCAACCCGTACAAACGTGGTTTGCTGTGCGCTCAAAATGTATAGACGAACCTTTTAGTTGCTTAGGTAAGATTTTGGCAAGAACTTGTAACTAGGATAAAGTAAGGAGATATGTCTATGAATTCTCATGTATGTGGGATCTCCCATTTTCAAGAGTAAACAGGTCATGGAGTCGGTGAAATTATGGTACATTGAAGGATGTCATGAGGATTATTCTTGATAGAATCTGCGTTGAAGACCATGGTTGCAAGGAAAAGTGTCCTTTGAAGGTTATCTAATGTCATCTTTGATTTCCTCTGAGGTGATGGGGTTGCATAGAGTTGTGATGAGTTGTTTTGGCACTTGGTTGTGGTAGTGGTGGAATGTGTAACCTACGCTCAATGACTTGGGGGGAGAGTTCAAAATGGAAATTAGAGACTACATGTTTCATGGATGTTTGGTCACTAGTGATAATATTATCATTAGTTTTCAAGGTCGTTGTGGCCACAACTTGCTTTCTTGCTTTGATGAAACTTGTGAGAAAGTTGGTATAGGTTTTGAGCCTATCAGAATAGTTCAAATGTGCCATATTATGTAGATGAAGTTCAGCTGATAAAGCGTATCTGGCCAAAGAGTTCTTTAGGTTTTGTAGTCTACTGCTGAGTGTTTTTCTTAGGGCTCTTGCATTTTCCTTGTTTGCCTTGGACTAGTTGTTTTTTTAGTTTTTACTATCTTGATATTCTTTCTTTTTTGTTTGTGAATGATTCTACATTATAGATTGTCTACGATGGATTTTATGAAGCTTTTCCAATAGGGATAAAAATGGATTTGTACATTTTATAATCCTCGGAAGCCTTCCTGAGGATTTCATCTTCCAAACCTATTTGCCCATTGTTTGGGATAAGCCATGCATTATCCAAGTAAAGGAGCAGCAATGTTGTCAGAGATACTAGAGGGTAAGGGGATGTTGGAGCAAGTTTTAACATGATTGTTGCAATCCGTAGTATGATGGATCTTTTCTATTATTAATAGGGTTTTATGTGCTACATAATGGATGTTGTAGGTAGTGGAAGATGCATCAAAATTCCTACAGGAGTCTCTGAGGTTGAAGTCTTTTAACATGTTCATGAGTGTTTCGGCATCTTTGCATTTTTTTCTGGGAATCTATCTTTATTCCAACGAGTAGCTAGGAGAATTTCCTTTGGTTAGGCTGTGAGAAAGTCAAATCAAGAGGGCCAAAAGGAACCCTATTTTTATAGCTAGGAGGAGCATGTACAGAGGTGATTGTGTAGCGGATATTTGGAAGTAAAGATTTGTTAAGCTATTCATGGTGTGGTAGATTGGTTGGACTGAAGTAGTTAAACTTTCTTGGGGTTGAAGAAGATGCACCCACCTATGTGAGGGGAGTCTGATAAGGTAGTTAGTTTGTCTCCAGTTTTTGAAGTGTTTTTCTATACGACACTTTTTCTTGAGTTTGTTGGTGGGAGTCAACAATGCAAAACACTGCTAGTTCATGAAGTTCTAAGGGGGATAGAAGATGGGGTAATTTGGTGTCTATTGTGATGCAATTGATGTTGAGGGAGAGAATGGATGTCTGCTTTTAGAAGCATCGGTTGTTTGAGATTTGTTGCCTTTTCTACCATCTGACCTTTTATCTTGAACATGTTTGCACTTACAGCTGTGCCAAGGGGGCGTAGATGCCTCAAAGGTCTAATGAACAAAGGTGTGTCTGAGATTTTTTGGGATTGCCCAATGGGTGTGCTTTGGGCACTTTCCTTTTCTTATAGCTAATGGGGAGAGTGTGCGCCTTTGTGATGGGGTGAGTTTTTTGGGTTTGGAGACAAGGAATGGCAAGGAGAGAAAGTAGTGTGAGCATATTGATTTGGAGGTGTGTATTTGGTTAGGTTAGGAACCCTAGTACTTGGAAATGATGAAGGCTTTGAGGGGTGGGTCCACCTTAGGCAAGAGGGACATGTGTTGAAGAGTTAGAGGTGGGGGGGTGGAGAATGCTG